>APFE030123312.1:78073-110436 GCA_000404065.3 Pinus taeda | reverse complement strand
TTTTTTTTTTTATATTATTTTTAATATTATTAATTTGTTTTTTTTCGAGAAAAATCATGTCTTTATATATAATATTTAATATTTAAATTCATGTATTTGAGTGAAAATAAATATATCAGAAAAACAACAATTTGTCTATATTAACAGTTGATGTGCATCAAGCACTCAATATCCTAATTTAACATATGATAGTCATTCCATAGTCATATATTCAAAACGAAAAGCAAAACAATATTACTATTACTATAGCAATGACAAAAAAATATTACTGTGATTAGCCATTAATATGTATTTAACGCCTAATATCTTAATTCAACAAAGGTTAGTCATTCCCATAATCAGATTAAAAAAATTAAAAAAACAAAACAATATTACTATTATTGTAATCATTGCGAATCTATAAAAAAAACTTCACATCAAAAACTTTCCAATAATATAATTTTCACCCAATCCTAAATTTTAAATATAAATATATAATTATGTCCTTGTAAAAATCTACACTCCCACATGCTACATCAACATCTATATCATTACCACATGCTAAACCTATGAAAATCAATTTTCCCGAACTCCAATTCCAATGCCGTGTCACATATACACAATAAAGACATATTGACAACATGATATATGGTTTGTCCACTACATGAAATATTACTTTCTTCAACTAATTAAGCAAACCCATTAAATTCCCGCATAGTGCAATGTAGGTTTGAATATTGTTTTTAAAATAAATTGCATTTTCGTGATATTAAAATGAACGTAGGTTTGAATATTGTTTTTAAAATAAATGTGCATTTTCATGATATTAAAATGATAATATCGAGAAGCGTTTGTTTATGGTATTCAAGTTTATATGTGAGATTTTTTTTTTGAATTTTAAGCGTTATTTTTCATGATTATTGAATAATAATGTGTAGAAATTTAAAAATCAGTGTGGTTTCTGTAATTAATTGTAATTTCCAGAAATTTATGATTTCATAATTTCCAGAAATTTAACCTTTTAACTTAATCAAAGAAGCATTTATATTATTGTATTAGGTAATGTTGTTTTTAATGATTTTGAATTATTTAAAACTATTTATATTTTTTATGGAGTGAATTCTGATTTTGTTTAGATTTAAGATGTGTAATCTATATTTTAAATAAATGTTTTTTTATTAATCATATTACTTAAGATTTGGGTTTCACGGATTAATCATATTTATTAAAAAAAAAAAATTAGTATTTATGAATAGTTTTTAATGTTTTTCAATAAAATAAATTATGATTTAATAATTATTATTTGATATTTTTTAATAAATAATATTTAATTTATTGTTGATTTTTAAATATTTATTACAAAATATATAGACATATCATAATTTTTTTATAATTTTTCTATCTAATTCTTTAAATAATTTAATTTAGTATCTAAATTATAAGTAAGCATCATCTATCTAATCATTTCTGATTTTACTAATTAAAAAATAATAATAACTATTTATCATTATAACATTTTATGTTATTTACCTCGATGGGGGTTGATGACCATGGTCATATTGGGGATGAAGGAGGGGATTAGCTCCCCTAGTTCCTTTAACCAAGGGACATGGGGTGTTTAGATAGCATGTAGTACATGATGCATACAAAGGTCTGAGATTGAGGATGATGGCTTTATTTGTGGGCTAGCGAGAGTAGTATGGATGTTTTCAAGATTGGTTATGGGAGGACATGAGGGTGGTGGAGGTTGTGAAGAGCTTGTGTAGGTCCCCAACCTATGCATGCTTCTTCAGCTCTGGTGTACTATGAAAATCAACCTTGAATGCAAGTGGGGAATCCCCTATGGTGTTGTTGGAGGCTAGAGGTGCAAAATTGGGATCCTGGTGAGGCCGAAAGGTGGGGTTCGATCTACCATTGGTTGGGCTCAATACTGAAGAGACACATCTTGAATTAAGCAGTTGGAAAATGGTTTCTAAATTGGGGCTCTATAGTAGATACTCGAGTGAGTCTCTTCGACTACTCCTTTGGCACTCATAGTATAATACTTTCATTTAGTTGGGGGGTAGAGCCTCTTAGTTGTGTAAGTATCTTGTTTCATTCACTTCTAGTTGAGGGATGCCTCAGTTGCCAAAGCCTCAAGGTCCATTGTGGCTATAATCGAGGATTGACATATTGTGTTTGTTTTATGGGAGTTGTTTTGGTTACGCAAGAGCCAAGTCTGGAAATTATTCTCTATAATATTTTCATCAGCGAGAATCCCCATCCAGTGGTGGAAAGAAGCAAATTCTCTCTTTGGAGTGGGAGAATTGCGTCTTTTGGTTTGTCTCTAGAGCTTCTAGAACAATTATTCCACTTTCAGGAGTGTAGTGTCACATTGGTTTGGATTATTGTCGTCAAGAAGCTGGGGCTAGTCGATAGTGATTATTTGCAAGGAAAAGGTGGCAATGCTTGCTAGGTGATGCCTTTATCAAGTGAGGCCTGGGTTTGGTATTGTTGGAACTCGGTTATTGGGTAGCAGGGTCTGGAGTTGTGGTCATATCTCCATGAATGGTTTGGATGTCCCAGGCTGGTTTCAATGGGCTGAGGATGGATTGAACATGTATAAGTAGTGTGGGTGAGCACAGAGAGGGGTCAGGCCTAGAGGGTAGAGAGTTGAGGACAAAGGGGACAATGTGGAATGGGCGGGTTAAGGTGGAGTTGAAGCAATGTTAGAGGAGGAGAAGGCCCATAATCACGCCCCTTCTCCAAGTCATGTTGACCTGCCTCCTCCTTTCCACTTCTTGGATTATTAGGCTTGGCATGTAACCCACCTCTTGGAACAATTGGGACATAATCACCATCATGATTGTAATAAGGTCATGGATTTCATGAATGTTTTGCAGTGTAATTAGTGGAACATGCAGGACATTTAGCTTCACGTCGACAGGGCCAGAGGAAAATGTATGAGTTTATGGAACACCTGGGAGGGAGACTAGCTCACATCGAATTTCATGTCCATGGTGAACCTAAACCTCTAGATTCACCAAATAACAAACTAGATAATCTAGCTCTAGAAAATCCTCTTGATGCTTAAAGTCCGTTTATTGTAACATCATCTTAGTGATACTTTTAATATTTTTGTATTTTGATTTTTGTATCCTTGGTATATTTTGGAACTTTATAATTAGTTTCTATGCTTCTCTCATTGCCAACAAATCTAGTAAGAGTGAGGTCAGAAAAATAGTGAAATATGGGCAACCATGTTATAGCTTGTGAATGAATTAATAGAAACTTTTTGAAAGAATATTAATGTCAAATCCTCGTCCATAATGTAAAGAATTTAAATATTATTTAATAATATATGGAAAGTAAGTTTTTATTAATATGATGGTTATTGTTAGATTTAATAGAGTATTCATTTTAGAAAATAACATAAATTATAGTGGGCACACCAATATAAGTGCTTCTACATTTATTATAGGTGCAAAGGAACACCAATAGAATGGGCATCTCATAACATATTGAAACACATGAATGCACACATATCAAATGAAGCTTGGATCTCTATTTGACGATGATTTAAGCATAACATGGTTCTAAGCTTCACCACCCATTGTTTAAAGGGGAGTTGTTTGCTAGAGCAATCAAGATTTTGTTGAATGTGCATTATTCTCTATAACCAAAATAAAATTCATATGTTAGTTTATTATTTTTATCTATGATATGATATGGTTGGTAAAATAATAAAGTTAGATTTTCATTTCCTTGTGAAGGAGAACTTGATGGTTTACATTTTTTTGTTAATTGTTTATCCGGACAATGAAATTTTGGATGGGAAAGAAACCCTTTTTGAAATTCAATAAGAGATGGGATGGGATTTTGAGATAATGGTCTTTAACATTGAAATTGTACAACATCACGTAAGGGAGGTACTACAATATCATCCATATCCTTAAAGGAATTATTATAAATAATTCATCCAATATTCAAGCATAACACCTCGCCTATGTTCATTTTTATGAAGTTTCCTTATAGAAGGCATTCCAATCTCATGCATTTCCTCGAAAGTAATTAAAATGAGCATAATTAGAAATTAAAATGAGCCCAACTAGCTCATTTATATTATCTGCTAGCACGATACACCCCGCTTTGTCCGTATACATGTATTTTAATTCCTAGAATATGAGGATGATTCTATTTACTTGTTATATTAAATCACCTTTAAATAATTGTAAAAATCCATTTGTTTAATACAGAAACTTGGATTCACCATGATGTTTCAATTTCAGGCATCATGATAATTAAGTGACTTTATTATTTAGAATAATGTACATCCAATTTGTTATGATCTCACGAATCTAAACTAGAAAATATGTCACTGAATGCATTAGTTAATTAAACATGTGAATACATAAAAAGAAAAATCATAATTATATATATATTTTGACACATAATATGTTACAAGAGTACAACTCGACACTACATCATATAGTAGTGTCATTAATCAAAATTTCATACATAAATATCCTCGTGTTGCTAATAACGAGGTGCATTCTCTCAACAATACACATGGAGCTAGAGATCATTCTTGGGTTTATAAGAAAAAAGGTGGAGTGTGATCCCTTGGCACATAAATATTGTGGCATTATCAATTGAATCAAGGGTGGAGCTAGAGATCATTCTTGGTTTTATAAGAACAAGAGTGGTAGAGCATGATCCCTTGGCACATAAATATTCTGAAATTATCAATTGAATCAAGGGTTTTGATTCAAGTCGGTGGATATGTTTTGAATTTCTACATTTTTTCCATTTTAATTTTAAGGAAATAAAAAAAAATTAATTGAAAATTTTAAAATTTTTGGTATTTTATAAATAGGCTTCCGCAAAATCATAAATTTTCATTTCAATGCTTTTTAATCAAATTTCAAATAAAATTAATGTAAAAATGTAATATGGTTAAAAGGAAATAATTTAGAAATTTTCTCTTTAATATATTACTCACACATCTATATAAATTAAATAGCTTCTAAAATTCAATAGCCATAAAAACACTTACCTTATCATACATCTCACATGGTCAACATTTAAAAATATCATAAAGATTGATTAAATTATATTTTTAATTTAAAATATTGTAATTATTATTAATTATAAACAAAATTAATAAATGAGTTAAACACACACACACACACACACATATATAAAACACATGTTCATATGATATTTTTTTAATTAATCAATTTCATTAAAATGACAGAAGGAGAAAAGCTACTTTTGAAATAATATTAATCTTTGACTTGTGACTACTATTAACCAACCTAGATCCATCTTAACCTTAGATCTATTAAGTGTCGAAAGGGATCAAATCCCCTGAGGTGAAATCATGTTTTTTGAGTGAAACTTTTGAGGAAAGGTTTGCACCTCGAGAGATTTGATCCCTCTTAGTGCTTCATAGATTTGGGGTTAAGATCAATCTAGTCTAGTTTCAATTGTGTGCGACAATGGAAAATTTCTTGAAAATCTAATTATTATGATCATTTTAACTATGTGAAATATGTGTAATATAAATCCATTCATTTTAATTTTAAATTTTCTCAGTTACCTTAGTTTGTTGAGATGATAAAGTATGTTAATAACTTGAATGATGAAAAATGATGAAATGGAAAATTTCAATGCAAAGTGACAATGCAAAAATGTTAAATGATAGAAAATGTAAATAATAAGAATGTATTCAATTATAAATAGTCTTCATTGTGATCAATTTCGAACTATTTTTTTCTACTATTCTTATTGTCACATCTGATAGTTTTGTCATCTTTCCATATGGATTATATGAAAAGGGTAGTTGAAATCGTAGACCATTCAAATGTTTAACTCAAGTTGTTGTATTAAGCATCGTACCTTGTCTCTTTTGCTCTCCAATATTAATGGAGCGTTAAACCCCAAATAAGTTTCAATGGTGGTTGTTTTCTCTTTCCTCATTTGAATGCAAAGTGACTGACAATGTTAAATGATGGAAAATAGGAATAATAATAATGTAGTCAATTACAAATAGTTTACAGTTTGAAGAGGCAAACATCTCAAGTGAACATTTGATTTAAAATAAAAAGTAAAGTATTTTATTTATGGTTTAATTACTATAACACAAAAATCATTTCATGTCACTAATATTTTTTTATACTTAAATAGAAATCCATGCACATTATTAGTCTAATTACCTAGAAATCTAGTGCAAGCATTCAACTAAAATTAGAAATCAACATCCACACTGAAATAAATGCATCTAATGCAAGAATTTAAGTAGAATTAGAAATTAACATCCAAACTAAAACCAATACATCTAGTGCAAGCAATCAAATAGGATTAGAAATCAAGATCTACACATAAATCAATGCATTTGTTGCAAGCACTCAAATATGATTAGAAATAAATGTCTACACTAAAATCAATACATCAAGTCCAATCAATCAAATAGGATTAGAAATCAAGATCTACACATAAATCAATGCATTTGTTGCAAGCACTCAAATATGATTATAAATAAACGTCTACACTAAAATCAATACATCAAGTCCAATCAATCAAATAGGATTAGGAATCAACACATACACTAAAATAAATGAATCTATTTCAATTAATAACATTGTATCTATTCATCTCACTCTCTCTCTGCTATCCATATCTATATCTCCCTCCAGGTATCCTTCTTTGTCTCTCTAGCTCACCCACCAAACACACACCCACTACAACAAAACCAGCGATTTGCACCTGATTTAGTTCCATATTTTAGTGTATTTGTTTTGTAATTGTGATGAGAAACCTGACACTAAATCTATCTCTATTGTACAATTTTTAAAGCATCCTTTTTTGCACCTAATTTTGCATCATTTTTTACACCAAACTATGCATCATTTTTTGCGTCAAATTTTGAACCAAGATTTGCATCTTATTTTATGACAGGTTTTGCTTCTAGTTTTGTGTCATTTTTTGCATCTATTTTTCATTGTCTTTTTCTTCCTATTTTGTGTCATTCTTTGCTTCCATTTTTGTGCCATCATTTGCATCAAGTTTACATAGTATTTTGCATCCAATTTAACATCTTTTTCTGCATCCATTTTGTGTCAATTTTTGAATATAGTCTTACGCCAAGTTTTGCATCTAGTATTACACTAGTTTTTGCTTATATTTTTGCATTAGCTTTGGTGCCTATCTTTGCACCATGTGTTGAATTTGATTTATCGCCAAATTTTCCATCCATTTTGTGCCCATTTTTTCATCTTTTTTGGGACAATTTTTTACGTCCACTTTTACATTTAATTTGTCTCCATTTTTCCCATTCCATTTTGCACCATATTTTGTGTCATTTGTCACATCCAATTTTGCATCATATTTAACACCATTTCTTGCATCCAATGTTACATCATTTTGAGCATCCAAATTTGCTTCTTATGTTGAGTCATGTGTTGTGTCCACCTTTGCATCTTATTTTGTGTCTAATGGTAGATTCAATTTAGAGCCATTTTTTATGTCTACTTTTATATTTGCTTTTGCACCAAGTTTTGCATCCAATTTTGAGCTATTTTTGTGTCCATCTTTGCACCATGTTTTGTGCCTACTTATGTGTCCAATGTTGCACCATTATTTACACTCACTTTTTTATCCAATTTTGCATTTTTTTGGTGTCTAGTTTTACATCATTTTCACTATCCAAATTTGCATCTTTTTTTGCCTCATTTTGTGTCAACATTTGCATATAATTTTGTGTCTAAGTTTGAGAATAAATTTGCATCTGATTATGCATCATTTTTTACATCCAATATGGCATCATTGGTTTCACCTTTTTTTAGCCCCATTTTGCATCTTGTTTTCTGTCTTTTCTTACATATTTTTTTTCTTCCCTTTCTTGTGCCCAAGTTTGCATCCCAAATCTACACCACTATTTGCATCATCATTTGGCATCTTAATTTGTAACATTTTTTGCTTCTTTTTAGCACTCAAATTTTCATATTATTTTACAACTAATTGTCTGTGTTTTTTTGCATCTAATTTGGTGTCCATTTATGTGTCCTTGTTTTTTCCCAATTTGATATCCTTTTGTATGCCATGTTTTCTTCCATTCTTTGAAACAACTCTTGCACAATTTTTCACTTCTAGTTTAAAACAATTTGTATGTCATTGTTTGCATTTTATATTAATTCCTAGGTTAACATCCAATTTTACATTCAATTTTGCATGCATGGTTACATCCGCATTTGAATTCTTATGTAGAGTATATTTCTCTTTACATATATGACCCCCATTATAAATTCATTTTACTAATTTCAATTTCATAGTGAAATATATCATAGTTTCTAAATATCATTAAAGAATATATCACAATTCAAAATCATTTCTAAAGAAATTTAAGGGAAATTCACAACATCCATCCAAAAAAATAACAATGTCACCATATACAATGATTCATTGAAAATTTTCAACACATATGTATAAAATAGAAACATAATAATAATAAGATCAGTGTTATTTTTAGTTAAAACAACTAAATTCAAATATAATTAATGGATCAAAATATTTGATGAATATCATTATTCTACAATAAATTAACAACATACATCCAAAGATGGTAATATCACCATACATTATAATTCTCTATCAAAATATTGATGATACTTTCCATTATATAAATCAAATAAAAATATAATAATGATAATAGCATCATCACCTTTAATATTACAAAATCAAAATGTTTCATTGATATAGGCTAAATTCACAACACCCATCTAAACATCATAATGTCATTCTACACAATAATTTCTTCATAAAAGACAATGCATGTGCATGCCTAGCTACCATCACCAAGATCATCCTCGTGATCATCTTGACCATCCTCATTAGTCTCATCCACATGATCACCAACACCACAACTATCATCATCATCTCATCCTTCAACACCATCATCCTCATCCTCATTCTCATCATCTCTTGAGATATGTTGAGCATAGTTTGGATCATCGTCTTGGCAACCATTACCTTTAGAATTATGACAAAAAAAATCAATATTACATGTTAGTATTAATTACATAACACAACACATGTTTTTGTTATACAATGCTAACCATAAAATGGGTAAGATATAATATCTAATAGTACTAAAAAATAAAATGAAAATAGGGTTCAAAAGTATATTGGAAATCCAACTAATATTACATACTATAGAGTCCATGAAATTTGAACCACCAGTTGAAGGCCAATAGAATCTCCTAGCAAGGGTATGGTGAGATAAGACTAGGGGTAGCCTGTTGCATGTTGTGGGCAAACTATAGCTAGATGTATTGATTAATTGATGAAGGATTTCCTTATGGATCCACAACATTAGGGAAAACTTGGTTGCTTACTAGCATGCCATGAAAGTTGAGCCACCAATTGAAGGCCAATAGAATCTCTCCTAGTAGAGGTATGGTGAGATAAGACTAGGGGTGGCTTGTTGCTTGTTGTGGGAAAACTATAGCTAGCTACATTGAAGTTCCTATTATAGTGTGCTTTAATGCGTCGCTTTCTTTTGGATTATCTGACTTGCTTAGAAGGTAAAGAGCGTTTTGGCTCGATAGAAACAATTTATAAGCATAAATTGAACATCTCATTACATTATAATATAAAAAACTAGTAAACATTAGTGGACCAACAAATAGATAAACTACTTAATAAAAACACTTGAACCAAAATCTTACCTTGATAAAGATGTTGGTTTGTTTGAACAAGACACTTAGACATGTTTGTGGCACTGTCAAATACAGATGAGTTTGCAGAAGCATAATCTATAGAAAATCCTTTAGGATCTCCTCCTCCCAATTTTTCTCTTAAATTCGTTTGTAAATTTGAATTTAGAACATTCTGCAAAAGAAACAATTACTTACTACAAAAGGGATACAAACAAATCAAGCATATGATATCAACAATCTAAGCATGAAGTATTTTAAATTGAGATAAAAGGAAGCACAATACTAACAAATTGAACTTCTTACAAGGATCCACAATTTTCATAGATTAGATATTTCTTTCAAGTCCAAATAGAGTGAATAAATTTAATACCTCTCTCGCATTCATAGTACTATTTTGTGAGCATGTCCTAACCACCTTTGACAACACAAAGTTTTCTTGTTCAAGAGCCTTTTTTCCCTTGAGTATCCATGTTCACTATTCCTCTCAGAGATGAGTCCCATTTAACACTTCCTGCATGCCACTGGTTCATTGAATCCATTCCTACGGCCCATTGGAGCATGTGCCTAGGGGGCATTCTCAGCATATCATTTCCAGAATGTTCACTTGAACCAATATTCATTTTATTTACCCATCTCTATCACCATTGATTTAGTCATATTGATCGATTTCAAAGATCTGGGGATGTAACAATTCCCATTGATTGTACTATGTGTCAATCATTACTACATTGTAGCATTTTATATGCAATGGTAAAAAAATTCAGAGTGCCTTCTGCATTGCTTGCTCAAAAATGCTACATATTAGAATTCCAATATTTAATTAAGATAAGATGATGAGAAAAAATGGGAGTCATACTTAACAAATAAACAAGGAACAATTGCTAAATAACAAGCATTCTCTATGGTCATGTTGTTACCTCATTATATGTGCTCTGACAGTTGCTCTCAACCTTCTGATTGACTAGACATTGTTAAACAATCAACAGTAAGTGAAAGAAACCCCGAAGGCCAATGTGTAATACAAATATAATTACAAGCATACCCTAAGGACACCATGTATAACAAACAAAAACATTTTTTGCCAGTGAATCAAGAATTTGTTTGAGCTAGTCAACCACAGGGATTAAAAATAACTCCACACATATTAGCTACCTACATTCTCTCCATGGCTGGAGAGGTCTACAGTTGGCTTGCATTTGACCTCCCTCTGTCCCCTATGACTGCCATTACGAGAAGAAACACCTATGAATCTACCTCTAGAAACATAAAGACGTCCATCCATCAACATGTACCAAAGGAAAATTTCAATCAGAAAAAGAAAGAGAATAGGTGAATTGCAAGGATACACCATTCATGCTAAACTGTCGGAGTCTCCTCTCACCCTTATCCCCACCATTGACTCTAGGAACTCTTTTACTCTTTTTTGTGTTGTTCAAGTGCAAAGGTACAACCGATCAGTAATGCTCTATCTCAAACATGACAAATACATAACCCCAAGAACCCAACAACATAGAGTAATGAATGAGACTCACCCTGTAGTATCTGAAGAATCTAAGTCCTACAAATGAATATTTAAATGTTGTACCCTTGCAATATGATTATTTCTGGAAGGTATTTCAATTGCTGCATCACTACCTCTTGATACACCACTTCCACTTTCCACAAAAATTGATTTCCCTGGTACACTTGCAGAAGTTCCTAAACATCTATCGGAAATTGCATTTGAAGGATATTCTCTCTCCCCTTGCTGTAGAGTTGATTTATTTTCATTAACATCCATTCCTGCACAGAATAAAGTTAAACATTTCCTCAAATTAAGAAAGGAATTAAATATCTAGAACTTTGTTAGGAAAAAAGACTAAAAGACATTTACAATCCAAATT
Organism: Pinus taeda; assembly: GCA_000404065.3. NCBI lineage: Eukaryota > Viridiplantae > Streptophyta > Pinopsida > Pinales > Pinaceae > Pinus > Pinus taeda. Next base: position 98,876 of record APFE030123312.1, on the reverse strand, counting down.
GCCATTAGCAGTTGATAGTAATTGGCAAGCATGATCCTTCATTAGCAAATTTTCTCTTCTTATTAAATCCAAACATGTTTATATAAATAGAAGATTGGCCAGTTCAACACCTTCACTGAGCTGGTAATCAGTACTATGATCCGATGTCTTTTTTTGCCATTGCAATATTATAAAATAAGTTTGTATTGTCAAGACCTGATGTCTTCTACAGGGGTAGAGGGGAAGAATTAGGAGGTAGGAGTAAATAATAACCAAGGAGAGACCTAACTTATTGATCCTTATTGTATCCAAATATATAAAACTTCTAAAACTTGATTAATTTTCCTAATTCTGCAATTTCTCGCTATGATTTGGATGATAGTAATAAAAGCATGTCTTTTCTTTAGAATCTCTCTCTCGCAGGGGCTTACCTCCTAGAAAAACCTTCAGTTAAAATTCAATTTAAACATCTCCAAATGAGGCATGAACAACTCTTGAAGCAAAATGGGGTTGCATGAGTAAAAGCAAAAGCCCTAGAGTATCATTTTGTTTTTGTCCATTCATAATCCTTCCTCTTCTTCTTGCTATGAGCCCTATTTATTCCAGCACCAATGGAAGTTATGGCTACAACCTAATGATTGGTAACAGGAAGGTTACTTTCATTATTTGCAATAGTATCATGGACTACCTTTGTAGCCTTTTGTTTTCCAGCTTCTTGTTGAATTACAAAGGGATCAATGGCCAATAGGAGCTAATAGTAGAGCTAATAATAGTTTTCTTCCAATTTAATGAAAAAATATCTAATCCACAAGGTGCAACCCAAGCAAGAACTACTAGAATAGTCACCACTATCACCAAAGCTACCTATCCTCTCATTTTCGGTTAACTCTTCCCCAACTTAAGGACTACATACCTTTGTCCTTCATGATCATTGGAGGCTACTTCAAATCCTTCTTCTTGATCTCACAGTCTTCAACATTGTTACTGCCTTCAAGTTTTAATTGTGGGCTTGCTTAAAATGATCCAAGACACTTAAAAATGCCCCTGTTTAGGATGCCAAGCTAGAATAAGGCACTGGTATATTTTTATTTTTTACCCATAAATCTACGATTTCCACTCTCTGTTTAACAAGCTATGAGGCTTGGTTCAATGTGGATATTTAAAGGGTGTTGTACTGCCAAGGAAAATTCCCTCTAAGTTTAACAGGAAGTGAAGCTTGGTTCAATTAGGATATTTAAAGGGATTTCTACTGCCAAGGACAATTTCCAGCTTGCCATATCCATTTAAAAAGGGGCAGTGGTCTGTATTTCTGAGGTGCAAACAAGTTGGGTTGCTTGTCATCGGTGAATATATTGAATCATAGGTTTGATGGGAGGATGCCTCTCGTGCTGCACATTTAAAGTAACACATACACAACATTTCTTTGGGCTATTGTAATAGATATATTATTGTTGTGCAAAGTTTGTTTCCAAAGTGTTTGAAAATAAACTCATGCTTGTGTAGTAGTTTGTATTGATTTGCTTGAATGAAAGTTTCATTTCTGTGTTTGTGAGAAATAAACAATCCATAATGCTTGGCAATATATTTCAATGATTCTTATGTGCATTATAACCATGTTATGTGAGTTTTAGCATTGAAATGTCTTATTATCTTGGGCTTGAATAGATGAGTAGAACTACATTATAAATGGTTGATAAAATGGAGTGCATAAGTTATTCTTCATAGTTTATTCCCACTTCAACAAAGAAAATGCAAATCTAGGTTTTCATAGCAATATTTGACATATTGTTTATTTTTCTCATTCAGAACCAAAAGTGGCAATTCCATAGTTTGTCTGGAAATACTTGAAAGACCTACAATACTTTTCCTTTAATTCAGGTGAAGTGTGAGTGTTATCATTAATGGTCTCTGTCAACCTTTAGTCATTCACTGATTGTAAAATATTTAAAGAATAGTCACTTAGAATTAATTCTTTGTTTCATGCTTCAACTCACTAGGATTAGGGTCCTTTCATAACAGTTGCAATATGTGGATAGTTTCAATGATTACTCTTTCAAATTCAAGAAAATAAATGCATGAATGCATTCAAATGTTGGTTCTGAAATGTTTTTATATCAAGTTAAAACTTAGATTGGCTGTTTGCAAAGTTATTACATGCATTTCACATCTGAATATATTGTACCTTATCACTTGGAATTATAACATAAGAAAGTCTTGGTTTTGTCACTTAGGTTTCCAAGTAGCTTTCCTATGATATATATTGTTGAATGTATGAAGAGATGATGTAATAAAAGCACCTGGTAGATGTCTTGTTGAGCAATTTTCAACAACTGATAGAGCCAAGTGTTGCCTTAATAAGCAGCATAAGATACACATAGAAACTTTACTTCCTTTTATGGTTATCGCTATTGGGATATATAGCAAGAGTCTTGTTCAGGGAAGCCTCCCTTGTGGTGATAAGATAAACCTTGAAGAGTGTTATATGCTAGGTTGCATGAGGTAGAACCCGAAGACCCCATGGCTCAATGTATAGGGCACTCATCATTTTTTTTAGAAGACCAAGAGTCAATAGCTAACTGTTGACCATTTCTCTCTCCTCTCTATTCTTCTCTCTCAAATTTCACAACCCTGTGGGGAATTGCATTAAATGTCACTAGCATGATGACCTTTTATAAAAGTCTAGACAACTTGGGACTTGATCGTCAAGTGAGTACACTCTAGAGTGTTTTTTCACCTAGCTAATTATTCTTGCTTTTCAACAATGAATAATGAACTGAGTTTTTTCAATCACCTACCTCCAAAGCCAGAGTGGTGGCTTTTATGATTGAGCCCTAGGTCCATCCTAATGCCTATAGTGGATGTATATTACCATACTAGGACATATCTAAAGTGTCATGAAATTTGATTAGGTTTTGATAGGATTTTTTTATTTATTAAAAATTCCTACAGAATGCGATTGTTAATTTAATTGTTGAAATTCTTTTAAATAAATGAGCCCAAAAGATGTTGGGGCCTAGGGGCTTATAAGTACTTAAAAAATATTATCCCCAACCCAACATTCTTCTAGAGTCCATTTTGAGGGTCAAAAGATGACTTCTGGCCCCTCAAAATCCAATTTTCCTATTTTAGTGGTATAAAGTGGTGACAAAAATTGAAAAAATTAATAAATGGTGGACAAAATAAATATGTCACCAAGTGGAAATGATGTGGAAAAACAAAGTGAGTTCAAAGACTAAGTTAATGATGACTTGGACAACCACATAAGAGGGCCAAATCTCAGTGCTAAGTGGAGGGGTGAATTTGTGCTTGCTACAACAGTTTGGGGTGACCAAATCCCACCAAATGTGGTCCTTATTCAGTTAGAAAGAGGGTCGAGTCCATAAAGTTGAGTGTTGGTAGTCAAAGGGCAGTAAAAATGGGAGTTAACTCCCCCCATCTAGCCATGTTTTAACACATAGCTCGTGACCATCTATTACAACCCATGCAGGCCAGCCAAGATCCTCCATGCATAGGCCTGTACATATGTCATTTATTGGAGGATTATTCACAACAGTTAAGCACAGGTTTTGAGGGAGTTTGTCTCCCATTCTCTACACTCATCTCATATGTGGCTAACATCTACACCAATATGCTGCCAGCAGGGAAGATGCTACAATAGATTGACTTCATGCTTGGGTAGCCCTTGTGCCACATGGAGAATTCAACCCTCATTAGGATTTCCACCACTATGCCACTTGTTCGATCATTTCTTCATTGGTATTTTCTCCCAAATACGCATAAATAAATCCACAGACCTCTCATTGTCTCATGGTTGGGAAGCTAATGCCTGGGTATATGAAGTGATTTTATTATTGCACATAATAATAAAGAAAAGTCTTTGAAGGTTTTATCTTGTCATGATGTTGGTGATATTTTCTTGATGCAGGGTATTTTTGTGTTTTTTTGAATTGGTTTTGTTTCATTTATTTTGGTCAAGCAAGGTCCAAATAGGGGCAGTATTTCCTAGGAAGAGGTAGACAAGTATTTGACTATCCTCTAATAGTTGTGCAAATTTGAATAGATTTCATTATGTGTTTGTGAATAACACAAGTTATTTTTTTCTCTTTTGCAAATCTATTACTTGATTTTATTAATTGTTGGATGCAAGTATCGTAAGTGAAGCACAAGTTACTTTTGAAAGATTGAAGGTTTGGGGAAATTGTTGGTCATATCAACCAACCTTCAAGAGATAATGAAGTCATGATCTTTCCATCATTAGGGGGATCAAAAGACATCCAAAAGGAGGACATTGAATCTAAAAAATTCTTCCCTCAAAATTCTAATTTTTTTCTCTTGGTTACCTTATTTATGGATTAATTGAAAATTTAACCTATTTGAAGGATATTTAGTGGCTGAACTAAAGGCCACAAATCAGCCAAGAAGATTTGGTTTAACACAACATTTCTTGGCTGCCATAGTGTAGAGTTTCATTCAAGTTTTAGTATAGTTAATTTGTTAATTTTTTCTAATTGAGTTCGATCACTAATCTAGTGGATGCCCAGGTAAGCTTGGCCTCTTTCACATTGGGTTTTGCTAACCTTTTTTTCAGGTATCAAGTGTCTCCTAACGCTGATTTGTCTCTCCTCTTTTGGATTGATATTGGGTAGCAAGGAGCTTGCTTCTTGGTAGATTTCCTCTACCTAAGAAATTTGATTCTCATTGCATTTGAGTGGCCAGATTTTCCCTTTTTTGGATTGATATATGGTAGTTGTAATAGAAGACCTAAAACTTCATTTTGAGATGATTTTGGGGTAGATTTTGAAAGGGAAAAAATATTTGTGGATTTGGACAACAAGGACAAGAAAACTCTTTAACTATTACACCCTTTCATTGTACCTTCCAAAATAGTTCTACATTCCAAGGATTCTTCATGGATTCCCTATTTTGTAGCTCATTTAGACTTCTCTTCTCATTCATAAAGGGATTTCTAAGTTTTGTTGGGTTTTGATCTTATCATCGAGTGAAAGATCAAACCAAATTTTGTAACTATTTCCAATTAACATCTAGTTTGATTTTTTAATCACTTCTAACTATTGGAAGGAGGTATCTCTCCCTTTTGAGGGATCATTTGTAAACTTCCTCCAAAAACAACTTCCTTTCCATCCCTCATTTCACAAGAGGGAACCAATATAATACAAAGGCACTTGTTCTTAGGAGCTTGGTTACCCTTTCCCCTTGGCATCCCACTCTTCCTCATTTGTGGAAGGTCTCCATGTGACTGATTGAGTGGTTTGTTTTTGTCACTTAACACTAAGTAGATTAAATGAACAGTAATTACTTTCATTTTCATTCTCTTTTTTGATTTCATTTCATTGATTGTAGTTCATATGCTCTAAACTTCACATGCAAAATACATAGATGAGTCTTGTGAACCATTTTAATTTATTTTGAGCATTCCATTTTCTTATAGTTTGTATCTTGCTCTATTGCAATTCCAAATCCATTTGCTTATTTGCATAATTTTGTTCCTTTTCTTAAAGGCGTCATTTATTTATTGAGGAATCTTTATCACTAGTTTGGGAATTGCAAATCCTTTCATCTCCTTTTGAGCAATTAGTAGATTTGAATTTTTTTGCACTTAGAGGAAATTAACATCTGGCTTAACTGGTTGTATAGTTTTAGAGGGCTCCTCTTCACCCATTTCCTTTCCAAGCTTGGAAATGGTAAACACTCGACTTGCTAAATTAGTTTGGGCATGCCCAATGTTGGATCTACTTGTGAGTAGGTTGACTTGAAAAATTAGTTGGATTCTCAATAATGAAGCTAAGCTTCTCCATGTTGGATCTCCTTGCAACCATCCTTATCTTTTCTTGGATAAAGTTTTGGATCCTCCACCGTCATTTTAGTGAAGAACCCTAAAGAACCAACCGACAACTATGTCTAATGGGAGGCAAAAGGTTCCAAGGTATTTTCCAATGTTAAAGGATACAATAATTGTCTCAGATAATCACAAATTTATGCTCCTATAAGTGGCCAGCTTGGCCTCTTTCACATTGGCTTTTACTAACCTTTTTTGCAGGCATCAAGTGTCTCCTAAAGCTGATTTATCTCTCCTCTTTTGGACTGATATTGGGTAGTAAGGAACTTGCTTCTTAGAAAATTTTCTCTACCTAAGAAAGTTGATTTTCATTGCATTTGAGTGGCCAGATTTCCCCTTTTTTGGATTGATATCTATCAGTTGTACTAGAAGACCTAAAACTTCATTTTGAGATGATTTTGGGGCAGCTTTGGAAAGGGAAAGAACACTTGTGGTTTTGGACAACAAAGACAAGAAAACTCTTTAACTATTAGACTCGTTCATTTACCTTCTAGAGTGGTTCTACATTCCAAGGATTCTTCATGGATTCCCTATTTGTAACTCATTTAAACTTCTCTTCTCATCCATAAAGGGAGTTCTAAGTTTTGTTAGGTTTTAATCTTATCATTGAGTGAAGATAAAACCAAATTTCATAACTATTTCCAATTAACATCTAGTTTGATTTTTTAATCACTTCTAACTATTTGAAGGAGGTATCTCTCCCTTTTGATGGATCATTTGTAAACTTCCTCCAAAAACAACTTCCTTTCCATCCCTCATTTCATAAGAGGGAACCAATATAATACAGAGGTACTTGTTCTTGGGAGCTTGGTAACATTTTCCCCTTGGCATCCCACTATTCCTCATTTGTGGAAGGTCCATGGGATTGATTGAGTGGTTTGTTTTTGTCACATAACACTAAGTAGATTAAATGAACACTAATTAAATTCATTTTCATCCTCTTTTTTGCTTTCATTTCATGCATTGTAGTTCATATGCTCTAAACTTCACATGCAAAATACTTACATGAGTCTTGTGAACCATTTTAATTTATTTTGAGCATTCCATTTTCTTATAGTTTGTATCTTGCTCTATTGTAATTCCAAATCGATTTGCTTATTTGCATAAGCTTCTATTGTTCCTTTTATTAAAGGCGTCATTTATTTATTGAGGCATCTTTATCACTAGTTTGGCAATTGCAAATCCTTTCATCTCATTCTAAGTAATTAGTATATTTGAATTTTTTTGCACTTAGAGGAAATTAACCTCTAGCTGAACTGGTTGTATCATTTTATAGGGCTCCGATTCACACATTTCTTTTCCAAGCTTGGAAACGGTAAACACTCGACTTGCTAAATTAGTTTGGGCATGCCCAATGTTGAATCTACTTGTGAGTGGGTTGACTTAAAAAATTATTTGGATAATCATTAATGAAGCTAAGATTCTCCATGCTAGATCTCCTTGCAACCATCCTTATCTTTTCTTGGATAAATTTTTGGATCCTCCACCCTCAGTAAGAACCCTAAAGAGCCAACTGGAAACTATGTCTAATGGGAGGCAAAAGGTTCCAAGGTATTTTCCAATGTTAAAGGATGTAATAATTGTCTCAAATAATCACAATTTTCTTCTGCTAGAAGTGGAAAGCTAACAAAATGTTTGAAATCCCTATGCCCTATTAAATAATGCTAACCTAGTAATAGAAAGTTAGGGCTAATTGTTATAGACATTTTTGGGCACTGCAACCCCAATCATACATGTCCATAAACCAAGGGTTCCTAAGTCCCTAAAAGTGTTTCTTCATGCCCTAAAGGAACAAGGTCAACTGATTACATCATCTCCCAAAAGTTCTCCACAGAAAACTGCTCAGAACTGGTCAAAATTGGACCATACAGACTGCCCAGTGCAGACGGTGCGATGTGTCTCACCTACTTAGTGTAAAACGTGTGATGCATATTGGAATGCCCTTCTGTAGGGTGTGATGGGTGAGAGTAGACAAATGGTAGAGACAGTTTGCAAGGTGGATGATCATGGAATCTTCTAGAAACTTCTCCTGCGACACTTGCCTCTCTGAATTCACCCAGGGATGAGTAAGAGATCATCAATCTCCAAGTGGAATCAAGAACTATTAGAGAGAGGACACTAATAAAAATCCCAGAAGTTGACTCACCCCCCTGCAATCATCTATATATGGATCCCTCATCACAGAGATCCAAAGGCTGGAATCTTGTATCTTGTAAGGAAGTATTGTTGGTTTACTAGTGCAACATCATAGTGTTGGGTGATCTAAGCTTTTCATGAGGTGAAGAAGGGCTATCATGCTAAGAGGGTGACGTTGGGTCTGAATAATTGGTTGTAATCCTCTTTTCTATTCTTGATATTAATAAATCTATTCAAGTTTTCATCCACATTCTTGTATGTTTGATGATATATGCATTTGTGTGGTCAATACATATTTGGTCCTGTATTGTTTATGATTGTAGATCTCTGTTCTTCGATAGTATTATGCTGCTTTGATTCCACAGGTGCTCTTTGAAGCTGGGTAGATGAAGAAGGAGTGGCGAAGATCTATCAGAAGGGAGAGGAACCAAGCGCAAGACTAAGGTTGGTGTCCTTTGTTCCTCTCTTGTCTACTTCTCATAAAGGAAAACGAAAGTGGTTTTTGTTTGTTTTTTTCTAAGATAGCTACCAGTCTTAGTGGGACTAGCAGCTCCGAGTGGACACTAGATTTCCTGATAACAAAATGGTGACTCCACTGGGGAGTGACTAGATTGTTTGCTTGTCTATATTTGTTTGTTTTATAAACTTACAGACAGAGCTTGAAGTCAAGCCAACTAGACTTTGAACTGCATTTGCTATGCAAGTGCAAAGTAGATCAATGTTGCTTCAATCTATCTTTGGGTTTTGTTTATAAATTGAACAATCGATTTGAAAACATTCTAATTGCCTTGGTGGTGGCTCTAGTAACCTCATTAGATCAACCCCTGTGATTTATATGTATTGAACACCATTTGATTAGCCTAAGTCCCTGAACTGAGCTACAAATTGTGACCAAAAACCAAGTTGAAGTCTCGTCCCTAGACCATCACACCTTTTACTCAGGAATCTGGATGCATCGCACTTTCCCTGCGTTACAAGTGCGCTGATCAGACAAGATTTCTTCTACTTCCATATTTTGGGTTTTTTGTTCACTCTCTTAAGCTTTATTCAGGAATTTTGTTGTTTGTGATCAGTACACCTCTGTGGAAACCCCTTTCCTTTCCATGATTCCACCTCCATTGTGAAAAGAACTGTAAATGTTTTTGTGTATTGTGCGCCATTTTTAGTTCTCTTTTACAAAGAAGTAGCGTAATCGAACTGTCGTTTCTTGATTTGGAAGTGTCGCAAGTGTTGTTTTCAGTCATAGAAGAGAATCCTATTGTTCTTGATGGTCGATTATACTACTACTCTTGTATTTGATTTGAATTAGTAGTTTTTCAAGTGTCGAAAGCAGTTTTCAATTCAAAATCACAAAGTGTCGTCATTATCTTCCTTTCATATTTTGAAGAAAAATTGTTAGTACTGTCGCTTCAAAAAGATAATTCAAATTTGTACTTAGCATTCTTCTTGTCATTCACACATTAAAAGGGTTGAAAACAAATACATGCATGTGCATTTGCATTTAGACTGCTTGTTGGTTTGATTTAGGACAGTGCATCTAGTGTGTGCTCTGTGCTCTATGTTGAAAGAATATCGTCTCTTTTTCCTTAGTAGCTAGGATTGTCATTGCAAAAATAAGATTAAACGATTTTTTATCATCTTAGACTACATTTTAGGAATTTTATATCTACATCACGCGGTGAACCTGAAAGGAATTTTTTTTAAGCAAGATCAAGTGTAAAATAAATTCAATTAAAATAAAAACGCTTTGGAACCTAACGCACAACATTTAGAAGTCTAGGCTAGAGACATATTCTGGCGTCGTAAAGCTTGGTAACTATCGCTTTCATTGTTGGTTGGGTGATTCCTCCTCTTTGAGATGACAAGTGCCAGTACAGACTTGTGATCCCACGTACTGTCGAGTATATATTAGGAGACCACAATAGGCCGTGTCTGTCACCCTATCAATCACAATGCACTGAACATAGCATTCGGGAAGATTGACTGTCGTACCGTAAAAAGTATTCTGCAGTTTTGTGATTGGTTTGGTAATCCCTCTGTCTAGATTTCTAGAGTAGTCTCTTTCATTCCTTTTCAGACTCCTTAAAGGAAAAGGTCCATCTGAGCACTTGTTACTTGAGACTCATTAAAAATCGAAGGCGACTAGAGTCATCTTTTGTTTTTTCTCGACTCTTAAAAATTGAAAAAACAAGTTGTGTCAAAGCATCTAAAATTTATTTTAATCGGAGTAATATCACTATTCCCACGTTGGTCTTTAGGTTGAGAGAAATGGAGTCTACCAACCAAGGATTTCCCCTTGGAGGAAATCCTAGTCCTTTCTGCTCTTGGGGAGATGTTGGTGCACCTCATATGGCCACATTGTCACTTCGAGGATTGATGATTGGCTTGCCAATATGGCTCTTCTCGACCTCTATTGTTCAGAACACTGTGATTCCTGAATAATCAAGTCAATAGCTAGATGATACTAGAGTTACCCCCAAACCTTCTACTTCATCCATTTCTCCCTCTCCTCCTTCCCCTTCACTTGATGAAGCTGGTAAAGCTGAAAATCAAGTAACCAAGAAGGAGAAGAAGGGGAAGGAGAAGAAGAAAAAGAAGAAGAAGGAGCCGAAGGAAAAAAGGGGTAATCGCACATCGTCTAGCGAAAATTCACACACTACACCGTCCAAGGCTAAATCTCCATGTGTCATTTTCAAAGGAGACCACTATCATTGAGATTGTCCTTGCATCACTCAGATCTTAAGGGACTAGCCTCCTCGTTTGCACAATCCGGTGTCATCAACCTCTGATCGTGTTGAAAGTACACCATCAACTAGTGAAAGAAAAGTATATGTACAGAAAAGGAAATGTAAATTTCCTTGTAAAATGTGTGAAGGCGATCACATCGTCCACTGTTGTCCCTTCCTAGAAGAAGCTAAAAGAGTTTTGGATAATCGTCCGACTTCACTGCTACGGCTTCCTCCTGGATATAAGAAACTATTGTCGAGTCCATCATTGGTTGAAAATCCGACTAACATGCCACTGCGGTCGGTCGAAGCATCTATCATTGAAGATAAACCCTCTAAATCCACACCAGAAGAAATTCAAAAGGTCGAGGCGGCAGTTGACCCGGTCTTGTCTTCAGAAGGTCCATATTCAGATGATATAGTCACTAAAGAGAATGAGAATGACATAGTTCAAATTATTTTCGTAAACACAGACTTCGATGGACATGGGGGAAATCTACCAGTTCCTTTACCGCAGGAAGGATGTTCGTCAGAGTCATATCCGGCGTCTATTCGGTCCCACCTCCAAGCACCCTGGTCATTTCCTTTGATTGGAATCTACTAGGCAGACCCCGTTTAAGGGATACTGTACCATTCTGAATCATTGTACAAGCTTACAGAATGGTCATGGTTGGTACCATCATAGATGAAGGTGCTTATGTGAGTATCCTTTCCTCAACTGCTTGGAAAGTGCTTGGTTCACCATCGCTTCTGCCTGAGATGAGAAATCTGATAGGCTTCGACAAAGGAACCAGTCCATTGTTAGGGATCCTTCCAAATGTGCCTATTACTTTGAGAAGGAAAATCGTTTATATGAATGTAATGGTAGTCCAAGGACCTCTACACTATAATCTACTCCTTGGGTGTGACTATATTTATAGCATGGGAGCCATTGTCTCCTCACTCTTTAGAGCAATGTTTTTTCCACATGAAGGTCGAGTGGTCCAACTCGTAGACTAGCTTTCATTGCTTGGCTCACACATAGCTAATAACCAAATTCCATCCCTAAATGGTTTTTTCATGCAAAGAATGTCTCATCAATCTCCAGCTCATCCACCTGAAGAACACGAGTAATTCGGGAGGGCAGGACTGAAACCCAAGGGGCATGCACCTTGGCCTATTCTGACAAGAAGACTCTAGGCATAGAGTAAGGTTTTTGCGAAGGATATATGACTAGTCTGATACACATCTGTATAGGAAGGGGGAAATAGACCGGAATAAGATAACTCCGTTAGAAGGTAGGCCTCTCCCGATAAAACAAATGTTTTGTCTGAAAATTGAGAGGTAGTCTAGAAACTCTACTTCTCTCTGCCTGGGGGCATGCAAACCTTTTACGAGCAAGTGAAGAGCAACCTATATAGTTTTGGTGGCTTCAACCACTTAATTTGGTTGAGTGTTCGAATCGACTGTTCACCTTCTCAGGGCCCAAATGGCGTCGGTAAAGTAAAGGAAAAATTTTCCTAACTGATCTTAGTAGTTAAGAAACCGCTAGGACAGTAGTTGGTCATTCCTAGCTTGCATGCGAAAGGATGCAGAGCAAAGCTTTGAAAGGTTCAAGCTCCATAAAAAATGGAATCTATCGATGAGATGTCCTTATTATATGACTAGCACGAGCAGTTTTTATGTGAATTAATTAAACCTAAGCAATGAGCAAATGTTTCTCCCAGAATTTAAGCTCATTAAAAAATGAACCAATCTCTAGTAAATAACCATTGTGAATGCATTATCTTCAGGTTTGAGCCTTGGTCGTGTTCTCATCATCACCTCCACTCTGTTTTAGCCAATCATACGCCTCCATTTGATTGTTTTCCCTTTTGAGGAACATCTGCAATGAGTGACCTTGTTAGCCATCCTTGTGACACTATCATGATTCGAAAATTCCAAACCTTACCTTCAATCAGCTGCTACCCGAAATTATCACTCGTTCCTCAAAAAACGAGTCTCCTTTAATCTCTTTTCACCTGACTCATAAAATATGAAAATATTGCCGAGTGATTGGCCTCTCCAGCTCGTTAAAACTACCGGGAGTGCTATCCCTCCTCTAGATTTTAATGTTTTTGGACCTGAGGGATTATTGCACAAAAAGATCGAGCTCTTGTCTTGTTCAGCTCATTAAAAATATCGAAAATTCATCCATTTTGTATTATTTTATACTTTTCGGACTTAAGGGATTATATGACGAAAAAGGATTATGGGAGTTTCCTTTCTGTGCCTTTTTAGACTCTCTAAAATTGAAAAAGGACTGAGTTATCATTGTCATTAAACTTGTTATATCAATAGCAACAACCTTCTCCAAATGGACGAGAACGAGTTTCACTGTCGCTAGGCTCATTAAAACATAGCGACGGGTTCGCCCGAAGGGAAAATTATAGAACAAGCATATGTTATCCTCCTCAAGCTTGATAAAAATAAAGAGGTATTGGTCAGCAATGACTGGGGAAAATTGGGAAGAAAAGTTGAAGAAACTTTATTGGTAGCAAGTCGCTCTTGAACATGACACTTTCACTCCACGTCTGAGTCGGGTTCAGTTATTCCGTTCACCGGTCATATCACCATTGGTCCATCATACCATCCATATCTGGGATTAATGCTACCAATCCATTTCAGTGTCATCGGTATGTTCAAGAGAAGTCGCTCAGAGAATTCACCTATGTCTCATTCGCTGCAATACATTCACGCTCCATTCTTTAATGACCACCACCCTGAACCCTATATCATCAAATCGTTTTCACCTCAAAAATCATTTGCTCCATTCCGTGTCGTAGATGTTGGATTCATTAAGGCCCTCCTACGACGGGTCACTTCTTGTCGACATCAGCTCATTATCCAAGAGGTTGACCTAGGAACAACCCTTTCAGTACTTTGAAGCTTGCATGCCTCAATGACAAGTTTCTCACTTCCGACAATAGGTTTACATCAATGGCCTTCGACCAAAAGATTTTGCATGGTGTTCAACGCCAAGTTCCTTTTTCACACCACGCTAAATGTACTATAGTATCTTGAGGGTCATCATCATTATCGGTGACTCTTCTCGCACCTGTTAACAACTTACATCATTGGTTGGTAATCAGGCGATGTCTTTCCATGTTCGACTATAGAACATCTTTCACATGGATCGACTTGTACTCCAAGTGAAGGTTAAACGAGTTTGAAGATCCCGAATCTAGTTTCATCCATCCAGGCTGTGATATATTCAAGAATATAAAGTCATCAAATGTACATTATTGCTGAATAGATGATCATTCGAATCAAAGGATGATGACTCCATCTGAATCATCAGTCTGCTACACAGACGGTTGTCTGTCTTATGTACATGAAAATGAATTTATAAAGCTAAGCATGGGAATTCCCTCCTCAGCTAGATCATGAAAAATATTATGAAGGTAATGTATTGTATTGTATCTTATTACAGGTCGCCTTCCAGCTCGAAAAAACTTCAGATCCTCATGATAAATCATTTCACCCGACATCAAAAGATTAATGACCTCATGCTTTAGGGGGCAACTGTTATAGACATTTTTGGGCACTGCAAACCCAATCATACATGTCCATAAACCAAGGTCTCCTAAGTCCCTAAAAGTGTTTCTTCATGCCCTAAAGGAACAAAGTCAGCTGATTACATCATCTCCCAAAAGTTCTCCACAGAAAACTGCTTAGAACTGGTCAAAACTAGACCATACAGACTGCCCAGTGCAGAGGGAGCGATGCATCTCACCTGCTCAATGCAAAAAGTGTGATGCATACTAGAATGCCCTTCTGTAGGGTGCGATGGGCGAGAGTAGACAAATGGCAGAGACAGTTTGCAAGGTGGATGATCATGGAATCTTCCATAAACTTCTCCTGCGACACTTGCCTCTCTAAATTCACCCAGGGATGAGTAAGATATCATAAATCTCCAAGTGGAACCAAGAACTATCAGAGAGAGGAAACTAATAAAAATCCTAGAAGCTAACTCACCCCCCTGCAATCATCTATATATGGATTCCTCATCACAGAGATCCAGAGGCTGGAATCTTGTATCTTGTAAGGAAGTGCTATTGGTTTCCTAGTGCAACGTCATAGTGTTGGGTGATCTAAGCTTTTCATGAGGTGAAGAAGGGATTTCATGCTGAGAGGGTGACGCTGGGTCAGAGCAACTGGTAGTAATCCTCTTTGTTATTATTGATATTAATAAAGTTATTCTAGTTTTCCTCCACATTCTTGTATTTTGATGATATATGCATTTGTGTGGTCAAATACATATTTGGTCTTGTATTGTTTATGATTGTAGATCTCTATTCTTCGATAGTATTATGTTGCTTTGATTCCACATGTGCTCTTTGAAGCTGGGTAGACGAAGAAGGAGTGATGAAGATCTATCAGAAGGGAGAGGAACCAAGAAAGGAACCAAGTGCAAGACTGAGGTTGGTGTCATTTGTTCCCCTCTTGTCTACTTCTCATAAAGGAAAACGAAAATGGTTTTAGTTTGTTTTTTCTAAGATAGCTACCATTCTTAGTGGGACTAGCAGCTCCGAGTGGACACTAGATTTCTCGATAACACTTATAATAATCCATTCATTAATATTATTGAAAAATAACTCTATGTGCAAAAAGTTTATGGGATTCCATCAGTTGTTCACATAATGTGTATAAATAATGCAAACAATGTCAAAGTTGGTGACGGTAAGTTTAGATGGATCAACTAACCTCTCTGTTGTGTCTTTCTAAACCACACAAATTTGTCCCACTGCCTCCTTGACCCATGCACTTTCCTTCTCTCCTACCACCGATAGCTTCAATCTATGGATGATCTGGTATTGCTATCCCTTTTTCATTCCCACCACATCTCTTTCTATTTCTAGTTATCCTCCCAAGTCCCCTCCTTCCACCTTTTTTCCTATTCCAAATTGGGGTTTTCCCAGAGCGAATGATCTATGGTCAGCATATTGAATATGGGAGCAAGATCCATAGGTTCCAGCATTGGCCCTTTTTCGTTTCGATCGTGACTTTTTCTAGTTATCCTCACAATTCCCCTCCTTCCACCTTTTTTCCTATTTGAAATTGGGGTTTTCTGGAGTGAATTAGGATTTTATGGCTCCAATGATCTATGATCAGTGCATCGAACATGCGACTGAGGTCCATAGGTTCCAGCGCTAGCCCTTTTTGTTCCCACCGCATCCTTTTTGGGTTATCGTCCCAATTCCCCTCCCTCCGCCTTTTTTCCTATTCAAAATCGGGGTTTTCAGGAGTGAATCGAGGTTTGCTAGAGTGAATGATCTATGGTCAGGATATTGAACATGGGAATGAGGGCTATAGGTTCCAGTGTAGTTAGGGCAAGACCAAAAAAAAACCTATTTATTGGCCATGTATATTTATTTCTTGGAATTACAATAATCTCTAGTAAATACATAAATAAATATATATACATATTCATCATCTCTAATTAACAACTACACATTAAGCAAGTTCATGCACTCCTATATGGATAAACATTCTTATTATCTTTCATGAGTTTCATCAAATATTTAACATATTATTCATCAAATTTGGATATTCATCATCTCCAATTAACAAATATACATTAAGCAAGTTCATGCACTTTTATATCGATAACATGCTTATTATTTTTCATGAGTTTCATTAAATACTTAACATATTATTCATCAGCTTTGGATTGGGCAAGGATGAATTCTATTATATTACCAAGTGTACGTTTTTTTTTCAATTGTAATTTTTACTTTCATGATTAATTTGGTTGTAATTTTTACTTCCATGATTAATTTAGTCTAAGTTCTCTAGGTAGTAATTAATGATCTATTCAGTGCTATGTGGGGGTTTTACTTTTCAACAAATCTGAAGTGTCTATGTTGCATTGGGATCTAGTGACCTTGTTGAAAAACCCTAGCAAACATCTTTGAAACCATCTACTACCACTAGTTGAACTTAAGATTTCCCAAAAACTGATAACGAATAAGGGTTTCTTTACCAATCCAGTCATAACCTAATCCACATTGGTGATGAAGGGAAACCAACTATAATATATCAAACACGTTCCCTCATGCATAGTGTGAATAGAGGCTCTACCCCTGGAAAGGTTTGAACATGTGTTGTTTACATTGTAATGCCCATAGTTGTACCATTTATACTTTACTCCTATCTGTTTGGGAGGAATAGATCACTTAGGCATCATTTTATGATTTATTGATTTATGCAATAATTATTTTAGTCATTATTGACATAGATTGGAAATTTCATAGTGTTATATATATATAATATATATATAATATAATATTATATATATTTTATATATATATATATTATATTATATATATATATATATATATATATATATATATATATATATAATAATCATTTGTGTATTAATATTAAGCAAAGGGTTGTAATTTAGATCATCTAACATATATTAAATATGCTTCACGTGTATGACATGGTAGTATAATATGTTCAACATCTAAATTTCGGTGAATATCAAAATCTCCATAGCATTCAAACAATTTCATGATAATCTAGTATCGCTATGTTCCTAATGTACATTCAAACTAGATAAGCAACTTGATATCCATGTTAAAAACTAGTATCCAAAATTCAATAGATATGAACCTAATAATTAGAAGTGTAGATCTGCATAAAAAGTTATGACTTCAACTCGGGTTCAATCATTATCATAAGAGTGTCACAACAATGGTGGAAAATTTCATAACTAAAAAAGCAAATAGCTAACATGAAAATTAGAATGGTTAAAATAATGGAATAAGAATTAGGCTATAACAATTCCATAGATGACTTTAATAAAAATTGTTATCATTGTTGTGTATTGCAGGTGCTAGCAGAGGCCATGGAAACAAATGAATTGATTTCCAGTGAAGACACACAACATGATTTAGGGCATCAAGTACTTAAATATTACATTAATTTATGAAATATAATAAAATGAAATTTAGTTTCCAATCCTCGTTTTCCTAAACCTAGTAATTTATATAGTTTATTATTCAAACTTGAAAATAAATAATACATGTCATTGATTATTTTAGGTGGAAAATGTGTTTGGAAAAAGTAGAATTACTGTAAAATGACCAAAATATATACACAAGGGTGGATCCCATACTGTTAAAGCACATTGCATGAGAAAGTGGGTGGGAGAAGATATGACAATTGAGTCTGCAAATACAATAGAAATTGGTGGCAATGAACAAGAGGTTAGTCATGATGATAATACATGGAATGAATACTTTGATACAATTGCTATACTTTTTGGATGTTATAAATAAGTTCAACTATAAATTAATGGACAATATAAGTACATTATATAGTCTAATATCTAACCTTGGAAAAAATAACGCATGTATCAATCATTTTAGGTTGGAAATGGAATCAGAACAAATGAGGATTTTAATCACTTTGATAGGCCAATACAAATTCTTGCAAATGGACGTGGCCTACATTGTACAATTAAATCACACAAAAAGAAATGGGTTGAAGAGGATATGACAATGGAGTTTGTAAATGCAATAGAAAATCAACACAATGAACAAGAGGTTGGTCATGATGATACTACATGCATGGATGAATACTTTGAGTCAATTGTTGTTTTTGGATGTTCCTAAGGTAGAAAATATAAGAATATGAAATTGATGTGGCTTGTTTTTAAAATAATGTGTTAAAATAATATTTCTAATTTATTGTATATATGTATAATATTGTTTTTTTGAGTAATTTATTGCATATATATTTGAAATGGATCCGTGTTTTATACAGTAATTGCTATCTAACATTAAATAATGGTTTCATTTAATTATAGGTAAACGATGATTATGATACACCTACTAATGATCAAGATCCAACTAGACCATTAAGAATTCAATGAGATGATCCAATTCATCCTTTAAACCATACTAGGAGAAGAAGAGAAGCAATGAAGAGAGAACTACCACGTCAAAAATTTGAGCAATTAATGAAATTAGCGTACTGATGACATGCCATCCACTGCTTAGAGTAGAGATGTTGATGGAAATGTAATGCATGAAGAAGGATTGAAAGAAATGCTCACAAGTTTCTTTGTGGATGGAAACAATGATGAGGGTGATGATCCTATGCATAATAATGATGATGTTGATATAGAGGGAAATTACCACCAACATAGTTATGATGATGTCAACATCAATGAATCAATTAAGAAAGCAGCAAAGACAATGGTGTTCAAATTGGGTGAAAGTAGAACTTCCAAGCTTTCATGCACATTAATATTATTGGAAATAAAGTCATTATTTGGTTTGTCATACAAGAGCTTCACTGCCTTACTAAAGTAATTTGAATTATTTTTCTAGTTGTGCACTGCCAATTTGTGTCCTCAATTAGAATATAAGTACTAACTTCATTTAATTCAATTTGAGGTGGATTTTACATTATGGTATATAAATAACGTTATAAATGACATTTCTAACATGTGGGTTTGAAAAAAAAACTTACAGGGCTCTAAAGGATAAAATATTCCCTAAAGATAATGTGTTGCCATCAACTTGTAGAGAAGCACGTCAATTGTTAGTCAAGTTGGAGATTGAATATAAGAAAATTCATGCATGTAAAAATGATTTCATCTTATCTAGAGATGAATATAAAGACAATGAAGAATTCCTTGTTTGTAAAGAGAAAAGATATTGTACGGATGTACAAGGTTCTACAGTTCCAAATAAGGTTTTACGACACATGCCAACTATCCCTATTCTACAATGGATGTTTCATTGTAAATCTCTTGCACAATTGATGGATTGGCATGCAAAGAATAGGAGTAAATATGTATTCATGTGAATTCATGTGGACTCCAAAGAAATGAAACATATAGAGGAAAAATGACCAAGAAAATTCAAAGATGAACCTTGCAGTGTTAGGTTAGGACTTGCAATGGATGGAGTGTGCTATTTGTCTTTCCTAAGCTCAAATTATAGTGTTTGGCTAGTTGGACTGATAGTATACAATATTCCCCCATGGGTGAGTGTTAGAAAGGAACACCTTATGCTAACTCTCATCGTTCTAGGAAAACATCAAGTGAAAAAATTGGATGTTTACATTTCACCTTTCATTGATGAGATGCAATTGTTATGGAAAGGCAAAAGGATGTATGACATATCACGTCCTCCATAAAATAGGTCCTTCATGTTTTATGGCATACTATGTTGGACAATTCATGATTTCCTAGGACTTGGTGTTTGTTTTGGTAATAGATCAAATAATTTGCATATTCACAGTACATCATAATTTATTTTCAATTCAAGTTGTATATAAGTATTAAATTATTATTGTTTTCTTATGTAAGCTAGTTATTGATTATAGGGCTACAAACAAAGGGAGTTTTGCATTTCCAAGATGTGCAGAACAATTTGAGGGGAGATATTCTAAAGATATACACGAAGTTATTTATGCAAATAACAAAGTTTTTCTACCACCTCACCATAAGTTCAGAAACCAAATAAAGAATCAATTTGATGGAAAAATTGAAATTAAATCTCCTCCCAAGGTTATGGGTCTAGCTGATTGGCTTAAAATGTATGGAGATGCTAAATCAAAAGCTTGGAACCATTTTTTTCCGCATGATAATTCAATTGAGGATCCAGAACAAGTTATGGTTGAAATGCCAAAAGGAATGAAAAGGAAATCCAAATTTTATGATCTCAATTACTGGAAGGATCTATTAGTATCTCATTTATTATATCATGTGCATGTTTTCAAAAATGTCCCTAATTCTATTTTTCAACATATATCTAGAAAAGATAAAGACGCTTTATCATCAAGGAGGGATGTTTCTCTTTCACATACCAAATTTCATAAAAGACATTTCTGGCTAAGTAAGGAAAATGAATCATATGTAGAAGCTTCATGGATACTAAAAGATAAAAATGTTATTGAAGGGAATCTTCAATACGTTGGAAAAATACAAGAAATTATTGAGTTAGATTACTGCTCTTTCAAATGTAGTATTTTTAAATGTAAATGGTATGAAGGATTTAATAGGACACAAAGACATGATATCCATAGTGGATTGTTCTCTATATATTCCTCAAAATACCTACCA
>APFE030123312.1:32617-71037 GCA_000404065.3 Pinus taeda | reverse complement strand
CAAAAACAAAAACAAAAATTTCCGAAATTAAAAATAAATAAATAAATAAATTATCAACTTTTTTTAACCAAAATTTAATGATTTTTTAGTGCTAATCCTATCATCACCATTACAACAAGATATTTTCTAGTGCTAATACTGCCATTACAACAAGATATAAGAGGGATATAATGCAAAACGTTTAATAATAATATGTATATAGAAGATGGTCTTTAAATTGGTGAATTCATGAAAATCAATGGGACTATAGTCAAAATAATTGTATGTTATTTACTTTTTTAGATAGATTGTCAAAATAATTGCATAATCAATATTTTTTTTTAAACCAAAATTTAACAAAAACTTTGTTGGTGCTAACATTAGAACCACAATTACAACAATATATCTTTCTACTGTTCACAACACCATTATAGTAAGATACCTCAAGAGAGACAGAAAATGTAAAAAGTATGATAGTAATATGTATCCAGAAGAGTTATTGAAACTAGTAATTATTCATGAATCCAAAAGATTGTAAGGTCATTCTCATTATCATAATCATTGTCATCATCATCACCATCATCCTTTTCATTGTTATTGCCATCATTACATTATCATCATAATCACCATTCATGCCATCATCATCGTCATTGACATCATCATTATGGACATTATTTGCAATTTTTCATAATTATAGATGATGTAAGAAATATCATCAACCCAAAAAATGTGATCAGTGCTAGAAAAGGGTGTTTAGGACACACTGATATACGTAAGAGAAATAAAAACTCTATTTTTGAGAGATGATCGATGATCATCATCATCACCACCATTATCATCATCATTGTCATTTTTATCATCCCCATTATCATCATTAATGTAATTTCTATCATCATTGTTGTCATCGTCATCATGGACATCATCATAATTCATGCCATTATTGTTTTTTATCATGACCTAGATGAAAATGATGATAATGATGATGATGATGATGACACCAAAGATAATGCTTATGATTATGAAAATGACAACATTTAATAATTGGGAAGATTCACTAAGGTCATTAGCATTGTCATCATCATAATCATTGCCATCATCATCATTGTCATTGTCACCACTATCATCTTTATCATCATAATCACAATTCGTATCGTTGCCATCATCTTCATTTTCATCATTGTCAAGATTATTGACATTGTCATCAATTGTTCATAATTGTCAATATCATAAGCAATATCATCAATGCAGAAAATATGATGAGTGTTTGAAAAGGGATGCAAAAGCAAACATAGAAATGGGGGCAACAATAGAAGTAAAATTGGATGAAAATTGGATGAAACATAAGTAGATGCACAACAACATGAAAAACCTGACCCAAAAGTGGATGCAAAAGCAGATGCAGTTTTCAATGCAAACTTGGATGAAAATATGAATGCAAAAGTGGAAGCAAACATGGGTCCAAAGGTAGACGTAAAACTTGGTACAAATTGTGGTGAAACAAATGTGGATGTAGCAACGAATGTAGAAAAGGACACAAACTTAGATGTAAAAAAAGAGAAAAACATGGATACAAAATAAGATGAAAAAAAGGATGTAAACATGGACACAAACATGGGTGAAATAGTGGACACAAAATTGGATGCAAAAAATGGATGCAATAGTGGATGCAAAAAAATACACAATATTCGATGCAAACTTGAACACAAAAGAGGGTGAAAATGTGTATGGAAAAGTGGAAGAAAATGTGGTTGCAATGGTACGTGCAAGATATGACACAACAAAAGTGGATGTAACAATAGACAAAAAATTGTGCAAAATAAGATGCAAAAAGGGATGTAAAAGTGGAAGAAAACATTGATGCAATAGGGGAAACAAAATTGGATGAAAAAAATGGATTCAATGGAAGTAGATGCAAAACTAGATACAAAATGAGATGCAAAACCCAATGCATAAACCTGACACAAAAGTGAATGCAAAAAAATATGCAACGTTTGATGCAAAGGAGGATGTGTACATGGATGCAAAATTGGAAGCAAATGTGGGTACAACAGTAAGTGAAAAACATGGTACAAATTGTGGCACAAAAAAAGTGGATGTAATGATAGATGCAAAAAAATAATCAAACTATGATGCAAATGAAGATGTAAAAAGGGATGCAAAAAGTGGACTTTAAAAAGGGTACAACAATGGATGCCAAATTGTATGAAAAAGTGGATGCAATAGAAGTTGATGCAAAAGTAGATGCAAAATGAGACACGAAACCCGATGCAAATCCTGATCCAAAAGTGGATATAAAAAGGGATGCAAAAGTAGATGTAGAAATTGATGAAAACCTAGACGCAAATGAGGATGCAAATGTGGATGCAAAATTATAATCAAAAGTAGGTGCAAAAGGAGGTGCCAAACTAGGCGCCAATTGTTGCACAAAAAGATTAGATGCAATAGTGGGCACAATAATAGATGCAAAAGAGGATGTAAATATGGATGCAAAACAAGATGGAAAAGTGGATGTGACAAAAGTAGATGCAAAATTATATGCAAAACTAGACACAAAACTTGATGTAAAACTTGGTGCAAAAGGGATGCAAAAATGGATGCAAAAAATGATTTAAAAAAGGATGCAAAAAGGGATGCAAAAGTTGATGCAAAATTTGATGCAAGTGTGGGTGCAAAAGGTGGATGCAAATGAGGATGCCAAAAGTACTGTAAACAAAATTAGTGTGCCAAACTTGATGCAAAACTAGAATTAACTTTGGTGGTGCAAAGGAGACACAAAACTTGGCATAAATTTTGTGCAAACCTGAGCTAACTTGGTGTAAGATTTTGGTGCAAAACTTGATGGAAATGTTGTGTTAAGTTGGCCCATATTTGATTAAATGGATGCAAATAGCACCAAAAATGGGCTCATAGATGCAAAAAAATATAAATAAAAAGGATGCTAATCACAGGGATTTTTGTTAGTGACCTCTATTCCTCCATATCTAAACTCTCTCTCCCTCACTCTCTCCCATTGCTCTCTCTTTTCCATCTCTCATCTTATCCTTTATATCTAAAATTGTTATTCTATCTCTTCTTTGTCTCTCTATCTCATCCCCAAAACATACATGTATCTCTCCATTATTCATATTATCTCTCTTCTCTCCCTCCATCTTCCTCTCCCTTCTCTTTCTCTTCCTCTCTCTCTCTCTTCCTCTCTCTCCTCTCTTCACTTCTCTCCGTCTCTTCCCCTTCTTCTCCCATCTCTTCCCCTCTCTCCATCATCCTCTCTCTCTTCCTTCTTGCTCTCCTCTCTCCTCAGTCTCTCTCAATATCTCTCTTGTCACTCCCTCTCTCTCCCCACCTTTCTATAGCTATGCCTTTCTTCTTCACTCCCTCTCTCTCCCCTTTCAATTCCATCCCTCTATTCCTCCCTCTCTCTTTATCTCTCTCTTGCTTCCTCTCTCCCTTTATCTATCTCTTTCTTCATCTGTCTTTCTTCCCTTCCACCTATATTTATATATCCTTCCATATCTTCTTCTTTGTCTCTCCATCTCACCCCCCCAAACAGACACACTCGCTCTTTGAATATCTATCTATCTATCTCTACTTCCCTCCATCTATTTATCTCTCTCATTTTCCTTCTCTCCCCCCTTCATTTATATCTTTATCTCCCTTTGTCTCTCTTTATTTCTCTCTCTATCTCTTCCTCCAAACATACACACCCTCTCTCCATATCTTATCTATTCCTCTGTCCCCTCTTCTTCTAGCCCTCTCTCTCTCCCACTCTAGTAGGTTTATAATAACTATTATATTCTATAATACATGTTAATATTAATGTTATAATTATATAGTGTTGCATCATATTCTCAATAATATTATATAATATAATATTAATATCTGTAATTTGAAATTAGATCTATACATTATATAACTATTATATTAAATTTCTCTTTTCATAATACATTACTATATATTATTTATGACATTAATGTATATCCTACTATATTAATATATATAAATATCAAATTTTAATACTATATTGAATTAAAAATATGTAACATATAATTAGTAGTATTAAATCTTTATTTATATTAGATTTTTTAATTTAATATCAATTCCTATTTATACTAAAGCTTTTTTCATCCTAGATTTATAACATATATTTAGATTTTTGATGTGATTTAACCTAAAAGCAAACTGTCTAACATATATGCATTAGTTATTCTAGTGTTATGAAGCCTTATTAGGCTAAGTGCTACTACATATGCATATCCTTAGGGAAACCTTTTTCTAGGGTCCATAGTGATAAGTTCAAATATGTATACTTAAGAAAGTGTCTAAGAACATGTAATATACAACAAATTTATATACATCATCCAAGATCAGAAATCTTAGGTTTTTTGGTTCATTTTCATTAGAAGCTACCATGCTCACCCATCCTCATCTACTTCACCTTACAAATCAATTCTAACCAAAACTTTATAATGAAGCATGTATCGAGTTAGTTTGAGTTAATATTAAGCATGTATTGAGTTTATCTGAGTTAATATTAAGCATGTACTGAGTCATTTTGAGTTAATATTAAGCATGTACCCAGTCATTTTGAGTTATTATTAAGCATGTACTGAGTCTGTCTAAGTTAGTATTAAGCTTGTGTGAGTTATATCCTTGAAGCTTGCTCCTTTTATTTAAGATTTAGAGGTAAAATTTACAAATGCTTTCAATTGGTGCAGATGGTTTGTATCGTATTAGGTTTGTATCCACTAATGATACAATCAATTCCATTTAGCTCTATTTCAAATTCGTCTACAGTCAATGCCATTTAGTTCTATCTGAAACTTGTGTACAATGGGTTACAACATTATTATGTTAGGCCCCTATAATACTAGTGTAACCCCTTATTTTTATTAGTACAACCCCCCTATTATATTGATGTACCCATGTAGTGCCCATATTTTTAATATTGTGCCCCATATAAGCCCACTATTGCTATTATTGTGCCCTTACATTATTATTGTTATGTGACCTCTGATTATATTATGACCCCTTAGACTCCTATATATAGAAAGCAATCCTTTTAATTCGTATCATCCAAGAATTGTTCATTTGTGTAATGTAAAGGAGGTTGCCCCCTTGAAGAGGCTAAACTCTATGGCATTCAACTACATTTTCTATCTTTTTGCAAGCTGGTTTCATAACATTTGGTATTAGAGCTTTGGATTCTAGGGTTTCACTGCTCCAAATAGGTCATTGTGGCATTTTCACTATAACTTTTTTTCTGCGATGTTTTTGAATTGAAAACAAATACCATTTGAGATGAAATTGCACTAAACCTTGGATCCAAATTTCAAAGCTTTTCACGCTATATTTGCTGAGATATGATCTGAGGAAGTTGGTCTTTTTGCAGACTCCTGAATTACATTCCAAATAGGTTACCTAGGGAAAATAATCGTAACTTTCTCTCTGAGCATGAGATTGAAATTTTGTAAGAAGGTACAGAAATGGGATGGACTATAGTTTTTTGTATATATTATTTAGAGCCAGAGGTCGAAACAATGATACGCGGCACTTCATACAAGTTCACTCTTCTGGAAAGGTCTATAATAGGGTCATGTTGGGAGATTGTGCGTAACTCTTCCTTGGAGAATCCAATTTGGATTAGACTAGTGGCATTGGAAAGAAGATGTAGAGGGCTACTATATGTCGCAATTTCAGAACTAGAAGAATCGAAATTACAGAGTTATAGTCAGTTCAAGATCAAGCTCCTAAAATCAAGAAAAGGTGATATGAGGAAGTTTGATGGCTAGGATCTGGTAAATTGGATACTTCAGATGGAGAAATATTTTGATCTACATGGTGTACAACTATTACAAAAGGTATGTATTGCATATTCATATTTAGAACCAGATCAATTTCTATGGAATAAAGGGATTTGTTTTCGTAAAAAACTTGTTACGTTGTCAATTCTCACGGAGGAAATGATAGCACATTATGAGGATACAAAGAGAAACACCTTCTTTAGAGAAACACTTCAACAATTGGAAAGAGTAAAAGGGCTTTGTGACATAGTGGAATGTAAAATTATGGCAACAAGGAAATCTACCCCTCACAACTATAAATATGGAAGTGTTGCTCTCCTAGCCTTCCACAACCTACAAGGTTTACACCACGACAATTGGAAGAAGAAAGAGAAAAAGGGCTTTGTTATAATTGTGATAGAAAATTCACTAAAAGTCATAAGTGTGTTGAGAAGAAATTATTTTACATAGAGTATGAAGAGGAGGAAGAAAAGGATCAAGAAACATCAAAATAAGAGGATATACGCCAGGACCCAAGCCCAAAGAAAGAAGAAATCAATCTGATCATATCTTGTAAAGCATTGGCAAGAATTACCACTCCTCAAAATCTCGAGATAGAAGGACATATAATGAAGAAAAAGGTGCAAGAAGTGAAATATCACATCGAGAAAGAAGAAATGAATCCAACCATATCTTGTAATTCATTGGTCGAAATTACCACTCCTCAAACTATCAAGATAGAGGACATATCAAGAAGAAAAATGTTCAAGAAGTGAAAGATCACATCGAGCATCAAGAAATGAATCTGACCATATCTTGTAAAGGATGGGAAGAAATTACAACTCCTCAAACTCTAAAGATAGAAGAACATATTAAAAAGAAAAAGGTTCAAGTAGTGAAACATCACATCGAGCATCAACAACAAGTTCTCCGACTTTTAAAGTATAATGCCACTTTGATGCAAAATCAAATGAAACAATAGGTAGATCAACATCGTAGTGAAAAATGTTTTGATGTACGCGATTAGATATTTTTACTACTACATCTCAAGCAAGTTATTTTTGAGAAGAAAATGTTGGCAATACTATATGCACTTAAGAAATGGCGACCTTACCGAATGGGAAGACACTTCAAGGTAAAAATGGATCATGATAGTCTTAAATAATTTTTAGAACAACTATTATCATTAGAAGAACAAAAAAAATAGGTCACAAGTATGTTGGGTTATGACTTTGACATCATCTATAGAAAAGGGAAGCAAAATTTTGTTGCAGATGCACTCTCAATAAAGAATGAGGATGTGGAAGCATTGTTTTGTGCTATTTCTATTATCCAACCAGATTGGATAAACGAAGCGAGGGATGTATAGAATAAGGATGAAGAAGTATGCCACTTATTCAAAAGTTGCAAAAGATCCCAATTCAAACAATATTGCCAAAAATTGAAGAGAAAGGAAAAAACATATTGGAACCTGGAGTAATCACAGAAACAGGAACCCAACAGCTACTAAATCGATCAATTTTAGAGTATCTTGCCAAGTGGAAGAACTTACCCGATGAAGATTCCACATGGGAGGACAAGAATTTTATACAGAAGCATCAAGAAATACTCAAGCGTTGAGGACGACACTTTTTGACGGAGAGGGGCATGTTAGGCCCATATACTACTAGTGTAACCCCTATTGTTATTAGTATAACCCTCTTATTATATTGATGTACCCATGTAGTGCCCATATTGTTACAATTGTGCCCCATAGAAGCCCACTATTGCTATTATTGTGCCCTTACATTATTATTGTTATGTCGGCTCTGATTATATTATGACCCCTTAGACTCCTATATATAGAAAGGAGGCCTTTTCATTTGTATCATCCAACAATTGTTCTTTTGTGTAATGTAAAGGAGGTTACCCCCTCGAAGAGGTTGAATTCTAAGGTGTTCAACTATCTTTTCTATCTTTTTGTGAGCTGGTTTCATAACATATTAACACATTAAAATTGACACTGACATTATTTATGTACTGCTCCAAATTTGATAGTATGATTGTTTTAAGTTTTGGAGTTTCTTTGTATTGTTTTTTTAATCAAATATGTATAAAATTATATTGTCTAAATTTTCACATGGTGTGTTTGGATACAAGGATGGATGAGATAAATGTGTATTTTGTAATAAAGGTTCTTAATGAGAATATAGTGCTACGATAGG
This sequence comes from Pinus taeda, assembly GCA_000404065.3. Lineage (NCBI taxonomy): Eukaryota > Viridiplantae > Streptophyta > Pinopsida > Pinales > Pinaceae > Pinus > Pinus taeda. The sequence continues at coordinate 63,077 of APFE030123312.1, read as the reverse complement.
GTGAAGAGCCTTGGATTATATCAATTGGGTAATTATTTTTTAAATAAAAGTTTATCAATAAATTTTCTATTCCTTAGAATTTAAGTAATGTGTGAGTGGAAAGCCTTATGCCTTCTATTGGGGTTGACATTAAAAAACGTTGACATACTGTCTTACATTATGCCTACATATCTCCCCTATACTAGGTTGTGGAGTGCCGCTTAGGACAAAAATATTCTAAAATATTTTGTAGAGGATAAATCCCTACCATCTACCTAATAATTATGATTGATAATTAAATTAAAAATCTAGAAACTACCTCCCCATAAATCTAACTATATGATTAATATTTACACATTTGTAAAATATATAAAATATAATAATTAACTAGCACAACCACATTAGTAAATGTGGTTGATATATGTTTATCACAATCAAATTTATTAATGTGATAGTGCTAGTATATATATTTACATCGAAGGTGTTTCCCTTTGAAAATGGTGAAGCTAGGCATTGTCTACCTTCTTCATCTCCATTCGACATCCATCTATCTTTTGTTTTGACATGGGTCAACTTTAACTTAAGCAAAAAAATAAATTACACATCTTATTGTAAAATGGACAATTTTTTTAAATGAATGTTATAAATAATAATGGGGAACTTGTCATGGAGGAAGTTATTAGAGTAACACCATAAATGTGAGATAAATGGTGGGCGAGAGCCAAGTGACACGAATCTAATTTTTTAAATAAATATGCATCACTATAATATGACATTGAAAATGAAATATCAATAAGCTGATTTATCTTATCTTGGAACTAGGAAAGTGCAAGGGTTTTACATTGGTTGATTTTGATACGTGTAATGTGCAATCGAATATTTATTTATATATCGTAAATAAAAAATAAATATATTCACTTTTAGGACGTGGTTTCGGAGCTTCATGTTCAAAATCCATGATACCTATGATGTAGTGGGGAACAAACACATTGATCCATTTTCGACGTGGCATTTTACACTATTCTTGATGCTAGCATATCAATAAATTATGTATTTTAAAGATTTCCTTTAGGTGTTTAAGGATTTTTTTAAGGTTGGATGATACAAAATGTTTAATTGTAAAATTAAATGACATTAATTTTGTTTTTTCAAGCAATTCACAAGTAGATCATAACCTAACCAATTTTTTTGTATAACAAAAAATATCTGAACTTTTCGTAAAGTTCATATAAAAATTTTGGCTTTGGGGATTCTTAAGATAACCCCCCCAAAAAATTGTTTTAACTAATTATGATAAAGTCCCACCTTAAATCATGTTCAACCTGAGACTTATTAGGTATTTTTTTTGTTTAGGAATGATCATCCTTGACATAAAGACTTCTTAACTATGATTAACTTACATGGTCACTCATTATTCTGGGACCCACATAAGGAAACTGTAATTATGCCTTGAGAGATGAGAAAGAAAGAAAGAAAGAAAATGTTAACATCTGCAAGGCTAAAGATAGCCTATTGGACCTCTTTTAGAGTGTAAAACTTTTTAAAAACTATGCACATCAAGAGATCTAATCCTCTTCAAAATGGATCTATATTGGTCCTCTATATGCATATAACATGTGTAACTTTTCATTTTTAAATTTCTAAATGCATAAATGGATACAATGCCTTGAAACTTTACTTGGGAACTTGGATTGTGTAAACTACACCACATAATTTTGCAATTTCAACAAAGCTTTTCTAGACAAATTTTAAATTTAAATTTAAAACTAGAAGTAATGGCTCCAAATTAATTTAAAATTTTTAAAAGGAGATAGCTAAAATTCTAAAAAAAATCCCCTTCTTTATGTTGATTGAAAAATATCATGGAATTTGAAGGTCACTCCAACGAAATATGTTGTTTATTTAATCTCATTATCAACACACATTGACTTTAGTCATTTCCTATGTGAAATTACATTCTCTGTGTGCCAGTGCCCACAAGGACCTATTGTAGCGTTTCTCCTCATTACCTTGCATGGTATAGCTTGGATATAGTATGTATATAAGATTTTGACATAGTGATATTATTGGAAAAAATGATTTAGCGAGGTGGTTCGAGAAACATCTGTCACATATGCATCGACACAAGTGTGAGACTATTGCAAGCTTGAACACATTTCCTCCCCTCCATCCTCTACCCTTTGGGTTTTTATCTTTCCTTTGTTGCAACATTTTTGCAGTAACACCATAGGCATGTTCAATTCCTTCCATGTATCTTTTCTCTTTTAGGGGCAATTGCTTTATTCATCAATTGGGGTTATCTTGGATAGTTGAGCATAACAAGTACTATCCTCCACACACTAAAGTGCTAAAAACATGATAAAGACATGATGACTTTTAATGCCTTTGATAAATATTACGGCAATGATAAATATTAAGGCAATGAATTTGACTTCAAGGGTCAGAGACACACGTCAAGTATAAATTTTAAGTGCAAACAACCTCTTTCATTGAAAAAAAATATTATTGGCATTTTTGTTTTTTTACCCCTAGGAAAAATCATAATCTTTCATTATTTTTGAAAAATTACATATAGTAGATGCTTTGTAGCATATGCATCACTGGCCCAAGGCCATCTTTGTGTGTATCAATCAAAAAATAGATCTCTGTCAATCCAAAAATGGTGTTGGTGTGTCTATCAAAAAATCACCACGCAGGGTGATAGCATAAGAGAGTCTAATAAATATAAAGCAGCATATTTGTTATTTACAAAAATACATTCACCACGCAGGGCGATGTCCATGATATAGAGTTTGAAAATGAAGTATATATTGAAATATGTAAAATGTAAAAAAATGTGCAAGACGAAATATAAGTTAGAGCCTCACAGCCCTATGATATGTCTGATCGATATATGGCCTGTTATAGTATTAGTACTCATCGGTACCCCTCTACTCCTGTATCATCCACTGGCCTTTGGGTAGTAGCGTGGCCTCCCTAGATAGCATGTCAGCATTACAGTTATATTCCCTATAAATATAATGACAAGAGATGGAGTTAAACTATGCTTTGAAAATGTTCACTTCATCCAAAATATTTTTGTGTGTGTGGCAGGATGTGATGTTTTTGAACCATTTTATAAGAATTTTTGAGTCTCCAAAAATTTGTAGATTGATGAAATCATGGCCAAGTTAAAAGTGCATCAAATGAAGGAGTGTGATTAATTCAACATAATTGTTAGTCCCCTCGCCTAGTCCCATCTTAACCTTGAAGTGATGATGTTCTAATATGTATAGTATGAAACCTCCCCCACAACCCTGGTTCTATGCTACACCATCAAAATATGCATAGGGTGTAGATTTTCCTATGGGATTGGGAGCAAGTGTTCTCCTGGGGCGAGGCTTATTGGGATCAGGAAGTTAATGATAAGCGGAGATGATTGTAGCTGTTATATTTTTCCATCTGGCTACATCATCCGCGAAAATTATTCGATTCTGGGTTAGCCAGATATTCAAGAGAATGAGAAGAGGGATAGAGGTCAACTTTGTTCTGCGGTGAGCCCTATACCAGCTATTCTAGGCATGGTTGATATTCTCCCCCTCCCATTTACTAGACAACTGGATTGTTTAGAAGATGTTCTCCCAGAGATTGATCAAAGATTCACAGTTTAAGAATAGGAGTTCAGTCAATTCATATTATTTTTACAGAGGACACACCAGTGTGGTCCATGTAGGTCGCGGTGAAATAAGGATTCCCGAGTGGGGACTTTGTTGCTGAGAACACACCAAAAGAACAACTTGTTTCCTAGAGGGGATCTTAGTTTCCATATGCTCAACCACCAATCGAGAGTCTGCTCTGGCTGTCTATTAGATATCAGCCCGAAGTAGCCAGCTTTTGGGGTGTAGACACCATTTTCCGCAAGGCTCCACATGAGTTCATCAGGTCCCTCTTTGATTATGATATGAGATTCACTTAGTGATGATATGTATGATTGCTACAATTGATGCCACTAAGGAGGAATATTGAGCTACTATGTAGATTTCCAACCCTGAGAGAAAATGGTGGAATTGCCTTGATATGAAATGTGTGCAATGACTCTGATGTCTTGTTGATTTAGATTTTATATTAATTCTCTTGGCAGGTGGAAACTACCTCCCCCCATAGTCCATGGGTCCAAACCAATGCACGTTTTTGACCCATCATTTACCCTCCAGGCCAAATTATTTCTAATGATAGGAAGGGAGTCGAGAAGGGCTTTCCAGATAGATGATATACCTGTGCTTGACCATTGAGGCAGTCACACCCAATCCATGATCTGAAGTGGCAAGATATATTTATGATAATTGACATTGGTCCAAAGATTCTGTCCAGTTAGGAGGGTCCAACACATTTTACCTACAAGCACTTGAGAAAAGAGGTTTAAGTCTTTTAGACCATAGCCTCCCCATTTTTTGGGCAAAGAAATCTTGTTCCAGCTGACCTAAGCAAAGACCTTCTTATCTTGATGATTGTTCTAACGATATCTACTGCAGATCTGTTGAAGACGAGCAAGGATATTCTTGGTGGTCCATGCCAGTTCCATTTAGAAGATAGGTGTAGCATCCAGTACTGATTTGATGAGCACTAGTCTACCTGCTCTGGATAAGAATCTATGGCTCCAATGCGAAAGTATTTTTTCCAACATGATATCCAGCCAGTTTCAATCTGCAATTATTTGGCTGAGGGGTTGGATCCAGAATCCCAAGTATTTAAAACCCCGGTCTAGGGGGAGAATGCGATATGGGAAGTGATGATGTGCAAAATAGAACTCTTGAATGGATGTGAGGGCTAATGTGATGGTGGATTTCCCATGGTTAGCCAACATACTAGTAGCCGGGGAGAAAAGTGAAAGAACATTGGAGAAAGAAGCAGAGTCTCCTACACTACCATCAAGGAAAATGAGGGCATCATTAACAAAAATGAGATGGGTGAGGTAACAAAAATCATTTATCTTGAGTCCACAAAGGTTACCATTCCTCTTGGTTAGTGCAAGGAGTCTGTTGGGTCCTTCCATGACAATCAGGAAAAGTAAGGGGGAGAGGGGACAACCCTGCCTAAGTCCCCTTTCAGCATGAAAAGTATGGGAGGTTGATCCATTGATGAGAACACTATAGGTTGGACAAGTGATGCAAGACATGATCTAGGTGGTCAACGCATGAGGGAAGCTGAGGTGAATAAGGAGCATTTTGATGCAAAGCTAGCTAACTCGATTGAAATATTTTGCCAGGTTGATTTTTAGAATGATACCCTTAAGCTTTTTGGACCTGATCAAGTGAATGGCCTCATGGACCATGCCAATGGCTTCATGAATTTTTCTGTGCTCTGGAAAGTCAAACTGTTTGGATGATATGTGATGAGAGAGAATGGGTCTAATCCTATTTGTGATGACTTTTCCAATGATATTGTAGAGACAATTGCAGAGGGAGATGGGTCGAAAATCATTGAAAGATGAAGGGGAGTCAAACTTGCGAATAAGGGCAATGAAGGTGGAATTAATGGTATCATAATGTTCACCCAAGATCTTGCATTCCTCCACAACATTTAGTAGGTCATGTCCCAAGAGATCATAGAAGGTAAGATAAAATTCGATCGTCCATCTGTCTAGCCCAGGATGATCTGAATTGGATCGATGAAAGTTATTAGAGTTCTATGACTGTATCAAATCAAGACAGACTTCAAACTTGTGAACAATGAGCTATCGGGAAGACCTATGGACAGTGGCAATTTGTAGCTAGCAAGGAACAACGAGGACCTCAGTGAAAGCATGCTAACCGACACCCATGGAGACCGTATAGGATGCAAAGTAGTAGTTAGGAAGGTTAGATCAGAAAATGGAGGCCATTTTTGATGTGAGATTAGTGCTAATCGTGCATCGCTGGGAAAAAACCCTCAAAATGGAATGGCCCTAAGCACTCGGTCACAAGGAAAAGCTGAAAACCATGGGAAAAATGCTAAAACCGGCGGAATATCGGAGGCATGTTGGGCAATAAGCAGAATTGTCAGGAGACTGATCAATGCCATACAGGGAACGACGCGTGTCCAGCAGATGAGAGAGAAAACCACCTCTCATCATCGGCTAACATCCGAGCAATTCAACCGTGCGATAAGAGCGAACACAATAGGATATTGGGGCTCCAGATCTAATGGCGGAGGATACGCCTGATGGGAAACCATATCTAGAGGGAGAATTAAGCGACAACATATAAAAGTCTAAAGTCCAATTTGACCACTAAGCTAGTGGATGAATTATAACACAGAGTAGCCAAAATACCAAACCGTTTGAGGAAGAGCTAGCACAGTTCATGGGAATACAAGTGGCCACTTCTCTGTGAGACGTTACATAGTGGCTATGACACAGAGGCAAGGAACTCCAAGCGAACAACAGCAGGTGATCCAAAGGCACAAAAGAGGAAACAAACAGTCATGAGACATATTGGCATTAAGCCATGAATAGACAAAGAACAAAGGAAAGAAGAGGAAGAAGAAAACACTGTCAGAAAGAATAGAACAACGAAGAAGGAGACAGAAGAGATAGAAGCAGACACAAAGAGCGGAGCTGACCTGCAGAGCTAAGGCAACATCGGGTAGATAGAAGGCTTGAGAGGTTCAAGCAATCCCTGTGAGGATATCTATTGGGAACTGAGTACCGAATTGGACTCATCCCATCAAGACCAGTTGAAGTCGAGACTTAGTAAGAAAGAGTTTGTGCACTCTAGTGGCTTGGGGAATCCAAGAACCACCCTACTGAGCATCCTCTGTTTTGGGAGACTCAATTTGAGCTCCTTGTTGTAAAAACCTTTCTTTAAGAGACAATAGAAGAAGGCCACCATTGAGAGCTGGACTACAGACATAGCCCAGGAGGATTGGGTGTAATCCTTATTAATTTTTTGTGTCCTTGTATTTGCTTACTTTGTTTCTTTTATTGTTTTCCATTTTCCCATGTCTATATATTTTGCAATTTTATCGATCCGTTGCATAAGGTAACATAGACACACACTAGCACATGAGTCTGTAATACCTCCACTCATTCATTAATTAATTGAGGTCACTCATGATTGATTTTCAGATCAAGTGGTATCAGAGCCCTAGGCTATTAAGGTTAGACAAGCTTGTGTTGGATTTAGTTTTTGAATGCTAACTATATCAAAGCTCAAATTAGGAGGAGTGTTGGTCGAAACTAATCCTGAAATTGGGAGAGTCTATCCTCGAAATACAATGTCAAAGGAAGGTTTTGTGGGGCCAAACCCTCAATCCTTAGATAGTTTCCTAGCCCTAAGGTCCATGGTAGAGGCAATGTATAAGGTCTTTATAAAACATAAAGATGAAGATTCATCAGGCTCCGAACAAGACAAAGGAGAACATAAGTCTCTCCTCCATGACCACTCAAAAGGCAAAGGGAAGGAAGAAAGGTTTCTCACACCTCTTAATAGTCCTGAACACAAAAGGAAGGCATCTTTGATTAAACTAGATGTTAAATTTGATTTACCTATATATGATGGAGAGATGAATGCAGAAAAGCTGGAAAATTGGATTAGACAAATTGATGTTTATTACAAAGTGCAGAGTATCGACTCAGACAAGAGCAAGATTCAGCTGGCAAGCCTATGCCTTGGAGGCACTGCCTTAGTTTGGTGGGAGGGTAGGACCCAAGCTAACATGAAAATACATATTAAGACCATTTGTGTCTAGAGTGAATTTGTTTCTACAATCAAAATGTAGTTCTATCCATTGGCCTACATGTAGCAAGCCATGATGAGCTGGAAAACTCTTCAAAAGTTGAAAGGGAAAAGTATACAAGGATACACCCAAGAATTCAAAAAGAGAGCCTTGATTCTAGAAATCTCATTACACTCACCTGAGACTCTGTTGAAGTACATTGGTGGTCTACATAGCTACATGAGGCACACTATCCTCATGTTTAATCCCACTAGTATAGATGAGGTATCTATTCAAGATACTCATCAAGAAGCTATAGGGAAGAATGGAAGTCCAGAAGTTGGGGGATCATCCCAACCCACTTCAAGCAAGAATAAGGAGAAAAGAAAATAGAAATGGAAAACAAGGAAGGCGAACACTACACAGAAGAGCAAGTCTTCATGAACTCACTGTAATAAGGATGGGCATGATGATGAGCACTATTGGATTCTGCATCTGGAGCTGAGACCTAAGAAGTTTGAGGGCAAGAAGAAGAAGATTGTTGTAGAAATTCAGAAAGATTTGGGGTCAAACGCAGGAGACGAAACAACTATTACAACCATAGGTATAAGAGGTAAGAATTCTAGAGCATCTACTAGTAATTCTGTACAATCTACTATTGATGAATAAAATGAGAGAAAAAGATGTGAGCTTTTCCATATTCGAGTTACTTCCAAACATCAAAAGATTGATACTTTGTTTGATAGTGGCTGACAAATAAATTTAATTTCTGAAGCCAGTGTAAAGAAATTGGGATTAGTGACTACACCTCACAAGAAACCATACCCATTAGGATGGTTAAATGATAAAGCACAACTACAAGTGACTAGACAATGCAAACTCAAGTTTTCTTTTTGGTCAGCATTTGTAGATGAGGTTGAGTTAGACATAATTTCTTTGGATATATGTGGAATTGTTTTAGGAAGTCCTTACTTGTATGACAGAAAAACTATTTTCTATAGAGCTAAGAACAAGTATCTACTTGTTAAAGATGGAATCGAGTACTTTGTAAGAGCTCATAAGCTCAAGAATAATTATACTCTCATAAACTTAGGGTAGATGAAATGAATGATAAATTCATGCAAACAATTCTTATTGATGGTTGTAAAGGAAGAAAAACCTAATAAAACTAATGTACTTTAGGGTTATAATGCTAAACACCAAGCTAATCTAGAAAAGGTTGTTTCAGAGTATGATATCTTGTTTCAAGAACCTCAAGGTCTGCCACCCAAAAAGGAAATAGTGCATGATATTATTTTATAGCAAGATGCTCCATTTCCTAAAATTGGAATGTGCACATTGTCCGCTTTAGATAACGTTGAAATCAAGAAGTAGGTGTAGGAGTTGCTTGAGAAAGGCTTCATCAGACCTAGGACATCACCATGTGGGTCACCAATCAACTTGGTGAGAAAGAAAGATGGCTCGTGGAGAATGTGCATTGATTATCGAGCACTGAATAAGATAAAAATAAAAAATCGTTATCCCCTCCCTTGCATAGATGATCTTTTAGATCAATTGAAAGAAGCTGCTTATTTTTTCAAGTTAGACTTGCATAGTTGATACCATCAGGTCAGAGTTGCAGAACAAGATGCATGGAAGACTGCTTTAAAACAAAAGTAGGGATTCTATGAGTGGCTAGTTATGGCTTTTGGCTTAACTAATACTCCTACTACTTTCATGAGACTAATTAATGATGTACTCAGACCTTTTCTTGATCATTTTGTTATTGTGTATCCAGACGACATTCTGATATTTAGCAAATCATGGGAAGAAAATTTAAAGCATGTTAAGTAGACACTAGATTTTTTGAAAAGGGAAAAACTTTATGTTAAACTCTCAAAATTTGAATTTGGAAAGACATCTCTAAATTATTTGGGACATATAGTAGGGGGTGGTGAATTGAAAATAGATCCCTCTAAAGTGGTAGTCATTGTGAACTGGCCTATACCCAAATCTGCTACAGAAGTTAGAAGCTTCTTAGGAGCAACACAATATTGGAGAAAGTTCATTTCTAACTTCTCATTAATTGCAACCCCCTTACATGCTTTAATAGGATTTAACAAGGTGTTTTAGTGGGGAGACAAACAACAGAAAGCTTTCGACACCTTGAAAGAAAAGATTAGTACAACACCTGTACTAGCACTGCCTAATCTTCAAAGACCATTTGAGATCCAAACAGATGCTAGTGACTATGCCATGGGAGCATTGTTGACTCAACATGGGAAACCCATATGTTATCATTTTGAGACATTTAATTCTGTAGTAGTTAACTATCCTACATATGATAATGAATTGTATGCATTAGTACAAAGCGTGAAAAAGTGGAAACATTACTTAATGGGAAAAGAGACAGTAATACATATTTATCATCAACCACTCCAATATCTACACTCCCAAACTAAGTTGTAGTAATCAAGAAACTATAGATGGATGGATTTTCTACAACAGTTTCATTTGGTCATCAGATATAACAAGGGAATACACAATAAAGTTGCAGATATGTTATCTAGACCCATTATAAATGTATCTACTATACTTAAGAATAATTTTGTGTTATATGAGAGCTACATTGAACAATATGCTCAAGATATAGACTTTAAATATGTATATGCAACTTTAAGTCAAGGCAAACGGATAGAAGAATTGGCTAATCATGTAAAGGAATGGCTCTTATATCATTGTGGGAAGCTATGCATTCCACAAACTGAAAGAGTAAAGATAATTCAAGAGGCACACACTTCTCTAATATCAGGTTACTTTGGGGTTAAGTAAAACAGTTGCACAGTTGCAAAGATTTTTTTATTGTCCAAAAATGAATGAGACACTTTCTAGATATGTAAGAGGGTGTACTATGTGTGCTAAAAGCAAGCCCAGCGATAGAAAACTAGGTTTGTACACTCCATTACCAGTTCCTTCTCACCCTTGGGAAAGTGTTTCCATGGATTTTGTTGGAGCACTACCTATATCTAGGAAAGGTCATGATTATTTGTATGTTGTTGTGGATAGGTTCAACAAAATGTGTATTTTGATGCCTTCTAATAAATATATTACAACTGAACAAACTACAAAACTGTTCTTTCAACATGTATGGGTTCATTTTGGATTACCCACTTCCATTGTATCTAATCGAGACACCCGATTTGTGGGCAAGTTTTGGTCAAGTCTGTGGGAACTGATGGACACCAAACTGAAGAAAAGCACAACTTTTCATCCATAAATTGATGGTCAGACAAAAGTAGTTAACAAGACAGTGTTCCAGCTACTTAGAGGATATTGCAGCAAACATCCTAAGCTTTGGGATGAGCATTTGTGTTATGTGCAGCATGCTTACAAAAAATCAAAACATTCTTCTACACAAAGATCTCCTTTTGAAACCTGTTTTGGTTTCACGCCAAGTCTCCATTGGATTTTGTCTTTGGTAAAGACACCATAGTTGAGGGACACAACGATGTTGACAGGGAAACTAGGTTCATCAAACAAATCCAAGAGATCCACCAGGCAGTACAGGAACAACTGGAAAAGAGCCAAGCCAGATACAAGGCCAGGCATGACAGGCATTAGATGGAACATAGTTTCCAAGTTGGTGACCAGGTCTGGCTATATATCGGCAAGGACAGAAATCAAGGTGAAGGTAAAAAGCTAAAGCCTATCAGGTATGGACCTTTCAAGATACTTGAGAAAAATGGTGAGAATGTTTTTTGCCTTAATCTACTGGCTTACATGCACACCTACTTAGTCGTAAATGCAGATTGCTTGAGACAATTTGAACCTTCACTAATTGAAGATCCTGAAGAGCATAGTTAATTTCCTTCTATTGATGACCTATTACCTGAATATCTTAATGAATTGTAGGAAGACATAGTTCTAGATAGAAAGGTAAGGACAATGCACAGGGCAGATGTTGAGTGCCTCAGAGTTAGGCTCAAGGGTTCAAAGCCAAGCAGTGCAAAGTGGATAGAGATTGGACAAGTGAGACAATTGTATCCTCACTTAGTCGATGCTTGAAAACCAACTTTTGGTGGTCCAAAAGCTTTTTCAGTGGGAAGGCCATGATCCGAATTGGATCCATGAAAATTATTAGTTCTATGACTATATCAAATCAGGACATACTTCAAACTTATGAACAATGAGCTATCAGGAAGACCTCTGGACAATGGCATTTTGTAACCAACAAGGAACGACGAGGACCTTAGTCAAAGTGCACTGACCGAGGTCCATGGAGACTGCACAGGATGCAAACTAGTAGTTAGGAAGTCTGGATTAGAAAACAGAGGTTGTTTCTGATGCACGATTTGCTAGGAAAAACCCCTCAAAATGGAAAGACCCCGAGCACTCGGTCACAAGGAAAAGCCAAAAACCATGGAAAAAGAACTAAAATGAAAGGCAGGTCCCGTGCCCCAAAACCGGTGGAATATTAGAGGCATGTTGGGTGGTAAGCAGAATTGTCAGGAGACCCTGCGATGCCATACAGTGAATGATGCGTGTCCTGCGGATGAGAGAGAAAACCACCTCTCATCGTGGGCTAACTTCCGAGCAAGTCAACCGTGTGATAAGAGTGAACACTGTAGGATCTAGGGGCTCCAGATCTAATGGTGGAGGATGCGCTTGATGGGAAACCAGATCTAGAGGGAGAATTAAGCGACGACACATAAAAGTCAGAAGTTCGATTTGACCGCTAAGCTAGCGGATGAATTATTACACAGAGTAACCAAAATACCGAACCCTTTGAGGAAACGTTGGCACAGTTCATGGGAGGACAAGTGGCCACTTCCCTGTGAGATGTTACACAGTGGCGATGATGCAGAGGTAGGGAACTCCAAGCGAATAGCAACAGGTGATCCGAAGGGGCGGAAGAGGAAACGAACAATCATGAGACGTATTGGCTTTAAGCCATGAACAAACAGAGAACAAGGGAAAGAAGAGGAAGAAAAAAACATTGTCAGAAACAAGAGAATAGTGAAGAAGGAGACAGAAGAGACAAAAGCATACACAAAAAGCCAAGTTGACCTGCAGTGCTAAGGCAACATCGAGCAAACAAAAGGCTTGAGAGGTTGAAGTAATCCCTGTGAGGATATTTGTCAGGAACTGAGTACCAAATTGGACTCATCCTATCAAGACCAGTTGAAGTCGAGACTTAGTAAGAAAGAGTCTATGCACTCTAGTGGCTTTGGGAATCCAAGAACCACCCTACTGAGCATCCTCTATTTCGGGAGACTCAATTTGATCTCCTCATTGTAAAAACTCTGCTTTAAGACACAATAAAAGAAGGCCACCATTGAAAGATGGACTGCAGACGTAGCCCACGAGGATTGGGTGAACTCCTTACTAATTTATTGTGTCCTTGTATTTTCTTAATGTGTTTCTCTTACTATTTTCCATTTTCCCTTGTCTATGTATTTTGCAATCTTATTGATCTGTTGTATAAGATAACACACACTAGCACATGAGTCTGTAATACCTTCATTCATTCATTAATTAACTGAGGTGAGTCATGAGTGATTTTCAGATCACAGGAATTTTATCTTTTTTAAATGATTTCAGAGTCCCCTCTAGTTCACTAGGGGTTGCTGGTGAGTTAAGCTCTTCTGCCACATCTGCATCCACAAACCGAGGGAAATGTCTAGCAACTTGAATGATGTCTGTGAGGTTTGACCCTTGGGGGGATTCATATAGGTTCTAAAAATGAGAGGTGACGAGAAGAGAAAGCTTATTGAAGGTATCAACCACACCTGCATCAAGTAAGGGAAAAATCCAAATAGTGTTGGAAACCTTTCTTCCCTTTGCATAGTTCTGAAAAAATTTCATATTATCGTCTCCCACTTTTAGCCAGATGGCCCTACTCTTTAGTCTCCAGGTTTCCAGTCTTTTGTTCAATATCCTTTCCTTATGTTTCTCAAGCTCAATTAGATGGGATTTTTCACTTACAGATGTGAATCCCCTGTTCTGATCATCCATAAGTTCACTCAACTCACATTCAACCTAAGATAAAGAGTGGTCATGCCTCTTATACTTCTGTTTGGCCCAATTGATGGAAAGGTGCTTGAGCTGTGACAGATTGTGATAGAAACCATCGGCTAAGGATCTATATCTTGATATGGGATGAGCCTTTTAGAAGTCAGTGAGAAATTTGGTGTAGCCAGGGTCTTGAAGCCAAACATGATTGAATTTAAAGGGAGGCCTAGGCTTAGGGTGTGGATCGAAGATCTCCAAGTATATGGGTGAGTGATCAGATATGCCCCTAGAACCCACCCATTGTCTATATCGATGTAGCAGATGAAGAAGAGGCACCTTAATGAGGAAAAGATCTAGCCTTCTAGCTAGAGCTACTACCCCCACCCTTCTATTCTTCCAAGTAGGTAGGGGTTTGTTCATGGGGAGATTTGCAAGGTTATGATCTTCCAATAGATTCATCATGTGTTCTGAGAGAGGATCCATTTGAGCTTGTGATCCCCATGATTCCACATAATCTATAGAGAAGTTTAGGTCACCCCCGAGGACTAGATGATTGGGGGAAGTGATCGATAGGTTGAGAAAGTGCTGCCAAAAATCTGCTCGTTGATGACAGGGTCCATATATGTTAATAACCCGGAGATTCATGCCAAGATCGATCGAGAAGATGTTCATTCTGATAAATCCTAATCCACCCCGAGATGATAGGACCCTAATGGAATGGGGTTGTATCCAATGGATAGTCCCCCATAGTGTCTCATTGCATTAAGGGAGAAAAAGTTCCAATAGATTTTAAGGAGGACAAAGATCTGGTTATTAATTCAGCTTCTTCCAGGGTTTCTTATAGCATTATAATGTCAACTGGTTCAGCTTCAAATAACCTCCCCATGGCTAGTTTTTTGGAGGCACTAGCCATACCTCTATAGTTAAATGAGAGGCACTTCATGGGGGGATCTTCCCTGGGGTGTTTAGTGCTCTAAGAACCCCTTCCAAGGTATATTGTTTACCAGTGACAACCTTTGCCCCAACCTTTTGAATGGCTTTAGATAGATTGGATTTACGGCCTCAAGATGAATGGAAGATAGAGCCAGGAAGGGTGAGTCCTAGTCCTGTATAGTGTGGAGGATGTCCATCGAGATGCGAGCAGGAGTGTAAATTGTATTTTTGAGGCAGATCACTCCCATCAGAAGAGGGAGGGGTGGTAGCTATGGTGGGTGAAGACAGGCCGAGATTATAGGGAATGGTGGAAGTATGCAATATGGATGAAGAATCAAGAAAAGTACTATATGAAAGTGTAATAGGATGAGAGATGAGAGGAGCACCCACTTTTTTCGCAGCCTCAATAGCAGCTCATGATCGAGTGACTGAAGGAGATGCTGTCCTGTGAGTTCCTTCTGCAGCCAAAGGAGTTTCAATCTGAACAGACGCCCGGGGAGCTAATACAGGGGTATGATCCGGGAGGGAGGCAGCTTGTTCCTTCGAATTACTTGGAGTGCTCGGAGGATCAGATGATTTCTTGATCAATGGGCACTCCTTGAATATATGCCCCACTTTGTGGCATCTTCTGCAGCGAAACAAGACTCCTTCATAGTGCAGAATCTGAACCCATGTGAAATGCCTCCATTGGAGAGTAATTTTTTCCTCGAGACCCTTGCGCGTATCCATATGAACCAGAATTCATGCTAGGGTTCGATTCTTGGTATGAACGAATGACTTGTCGTGGTCAAGGTAAGTACCAAGCGTATTTCCAATCCTGACGAAGACCTCCTTAGACCAGTACTACAGAGGGAGTCTGGGAAGGCACACCTAACATGGCCCTACCCCGATTTGCTCCGTTTCTGGATCAAATAGAGGACTCCAACACTTGAGGATAATAGGGATCATCTCAATGTGCCAGTACTTGGCAAGGACCAAATCAGTGTGTTCCTTCTTTGCAAAGTGCAGAGCAAACTAGCCTCGAGGAAGGACCTGTACCTCCAGCAATTCTTTAAGGGTATTGCCCCAAATTTTGCACACCCAGTGTGTCAATCTTTCAACCATGTATGCCCTACCATGGAAATGTCCAACCAGAATAGAGCCAACCATATTTGCAGCTTCCACCATTGCTATACCCTCTCTAAAGAAAATGGTGAAATACTTTTTTGAAACCTTGACGTACTTGGTTTTTCACTTTCCATTCTGGGGTGCTAATGGATGATCTTGTAGGAGGTCCAAGGAGGCGTTCCTTTCCTATTGCAATTGAACCGGTGATTTTACCCTAATTACGGGCATTTCAAAACACCCAGACGGTGAGTTTGCAGAGGAGGGAAGATAATGACTAGGGTTAGAATGGACTCCCGCAGGCATAACTGAAATCAGCGTCGAGCTAGTAGGGTGGAGATGACCAATCAGAGGGTTTGGCTCGAAAGAAGGTGAGGGCAAATAAATCACAGTAAGTAAGCGCAGAGATCACAGTAAGTAAGTGAAGGGTTCCCGACGATAATGGCAGACAATCTAGAGTAGGTGAATCAATGGAAAGGGAGCCAAAATGGTGTGATGAGGTATTGTAGGTAGGGAGAGTGACCACCAGCACAGAGTAGAACATAGTTGTAATGGATGACGGAGAGGGACTAGAAACCGATAGATTAGGGTTAGGGTTTCTGAAAATGGGCTGGTCAGGAAAAGGGTCCAGCGAATAATCGAGTTCCTCGATGTCTGTGACCTTGTCCATGCTTGAAACAGGTGAAACAGAAATGTAACTGTCAGTGGATGGAGACAGTTGCAAGAGGTAAACGGACACAGTCGGTGATCCAGGGAGCTGTGGAATAAATGACTGTGTTGCAGTAAAACCAAGGGAGTTTACCCTAAACCTATATTTGGCCACCTAATCGGATGCTAAACCATCTGTCCTCACCGCATACTCAACTTCCCTTTAGTGTTCTCTAATTGTCAAAAGCCCCTAATCATTTTCAATTCCAAGTCATGGAAGAGTTATTCCTTAAATTAAGGAGATAAGCCTTCTATTGTCATTTTTGTTAATTGTACAATCAATAAAATTTGTGTTCTCTTTTGCGTTTTCCATATTCTTATCGGCAATTTTGCTTCTTCTTTGTTCCCCTTACGTGATGTTTCCCCTATATATATTCGTGTTGGTTTTCATATTCTTCATAGTCCTTTCCTATCACCGGATAACCAGATGTGGTATAGTACTTGAGGTGCTTTATTTGATTGCTTTTTCTTTTTGCTTTTGCTTTTCCAACCAACTTCAAGGATACGCACCTAGCTTGCAATAATGGAACTGCTTTATGTCATTTCTCTTACATTTTCTCTTGAGACCAAACCACTGCAAGTGCCACGTCAATATCAACATGTCCACATCCATGCTTTAAACATATCCATAACAATAAAAACATATACATGGCAATAAAAACACATTACCTTAAATTTCATCCCAGGTTTTCCCAAAAACAGTGGCATAATTCTTTTTTTCCTCATTGCTATGGGTCATCAACACTTTCTACTTTTAAACCTTATACTTTTACTTTTTCTTTGAACTATGATATTTTATCTCATAAACCCTTATATATTAAAGATTGTTGGCTAACATCTTTACCTTTACGTACGGCTAATCCACCGACCTTACTTCACAATTGCCCGAGGTAGGCCATGCATATAGCCGTATTCAACGAATTAAAAAACCCCTAGTAAAGCCCTCATTGATGTCTCCAAAATAAGTTGTGTTACATGATAATATCGAGAACCGTCTGTGTTTGGCATTTTTATACAGCAAACTATGATTCAATAATGACTTGGAATATTGTTTTATGGAGATAAATTATCTTTCATGATAATCGAATGATAACTTGAAGAAATTTATGAATTAGTATCCATCCATATAATTAGTGATGAAACCTACTTAAATGCCTATTTAAGGTGTGGTCACACGTAACTTTGTTTTTAAAGAGTTAACATCATTAAAAAATATTGTTGTGTTTTTAAAGAATTAATATCTTTAACAAATATTTGGATTGATTTATATGAAGAAAATTACGATGAGAAATTTCTTTTTTATAATTTTTTTTGGAAAATTTAGGTATGATATTTTAGTAATTTTTTATATTTTTTATAAAATAAATTATGTGTGTTTTTTTTAATGTTGTAAGTCAATAATTTTGATTAAGTTATCTTAAAGTAGATTGTGAAGAGCTTGGTTTCAAAATTCTTACGAACTTATTCTTACCAGATTTAGTAGAAAAATCTGGCAACAATAAACAAAAACTAAGAGATATCATGTAAATAGGTCAAACTAACAAAAACAGTCCAAGGACCAAAATACAACCTACAATCATCCTTGATAAGCTATATTACTTGGATCCGGAGCATGCGATAACACTAGGTGGGGAAGGAGGGCAAAAGGTTTCATGCACATGGGCTTCCATATGTGCCATCTGGCCTTCAAACTGGTTTTGTCATTTTTGGATCCTTTTCTGACCACAACAGAGGAAGACCAACCTATTCAATATCATGTGCCACAAGTTATGTTAAGTATCGTTCATGAATGTTATAACCTCATTACAGTTGTCATCCCGATCTCAAGCTAGTTGCTCCACCGGAAGGGTGACCTAACAAATCTGAGCTTTGAGAGAGTCAAATGAAGGGGGTAAATTTACTCACCCTGGAGAATTGGTGGGTTGTTGGTCACCTCTTCACCTACATCCAAATATTATGCATGGTGGGAAATGCCTTAGCCCCAAGGCCCTGCACTCTTTGAATTGTGTTCTCACTGATGTTCTAGATTACTAACCCCCACAACTCCCGCAAAACCTCCCAGCATAATTTTTAATCGCTATGTTCTAGAAAATTCCCCTGTAAAGAAACCAACACAAAATACACCGAGCGAGAGAGAGGAATGTCCACCCAAGCAAGATTAACCACCTTTCATCCACCTAATTGGGAAAACACCCTCGTTAGCCTACACCAAGCCCCCATGGCCTTAAATGTGATCATCATCTTACTTCCTAAATCTTCCAAAAAATCCTAGCCCCCTCAACAAGACATGAACACCCTAAGACGGCAAACCCCCCACTCCACTGGTTCACCAAAAATGAATTCCTAATGGGATGAATAGCACACACCATTATTAGATTGTTGCCACCTCTAATGCCCTCTTCCAAAAACACGAGGAATCCAATGAAACTGTAGGCAAGGACAATACCAAACCACCCAATACACAGTTCTTGAACAACAATAACAACTAGGCTTGGAAATCTTACCTGTGAGAAGGGAATGTCGAAGACGACATAAGAAGACATGATAATGGCCTGCCCAAAATGGAGTCTAGTTCACCCGAGCTCCAAGTGCTTATCCTCTTCCTTTAGAGGTTGTGATGAACTAGGGTCCCAAACGATTATGCCGTATACCACCACGAAGATGAAAGAAATGTCATACTCGCTAGAATTGTTGAGCAATTTAGAGTTTGTTAAGTGATGGAAATGGGATGGCTGAGATAGATATCCACACTATGCACCTAAAGACTTATCTCCCACTATAGTATTACCACCCATACCCTTAATCTAATAATAGAAACCCACAACTGAGAAAACAACAAATATACTCATAGTGCACTCTAGAAACTTCATCTCATGCTCGGTAGCTAAATTTTCCTCAACACGCCTCCTCATATTGAATGTCATGTAAATGACATATTTAATACTTCTTATGCCTCTAAACTTCCCGTTACCACCTCTTGAGAGAATTATAGTATAATTTTGATTATTACAATTTTAATAATATTTTTTACAAAAATATTAATCACTATTAAATTTTTTAATAATTATTACAAAAACCTATAAAACTTTCCTATATATAATTTTTATTCCAATCCCTTACGAATAATCATAACCAATCCATATTATGGTATGGATAATATCTAAATGCTCTATATAATAAAAATAAATTTTCAATAATCTTATTATTAAAATTATATATTATTTAGATATAAGAAAATTAATATATAAAACAGGTGGTAAGCACAAGTTAGAAATTATTATAATAAAATTATATTAATATTATTTTAAAATTATTAAAGAAATTAATATTAACTTTAATTGTAATAATATTTAAGATAGTAAAATGAAATATTGGAAATTAATATTTAACTGTTTTAGAACCTCATGTATAAGTAACGGCAAATCCTCACCCAAAATGAAAATTCGAATTTTTATTATTTAGAAATATATCTGAATTAAGTTTTTCATTTATTATTTAGAAGTATATCTGTATTAAGTTGGTTATTAATATGATGTTGTAAGATTTAAGAGATTATTCATTTATATAAACCAAATTTTTTTAATGTGATTATTAGTTAAGATTTGTTTTCAAATTAAAATTTAATTGACGATAATTTAACATATAATATATATTTATGATAATATTAAGCTTTTTCTTTATTTTCATTATAACATAAATTTGCTATTAAATTATATTTAATAAGTAATTAATATTTATATAATTGTATTCATTATAGCTAATATAATATATGATTATTATTTTCTCAAATTTTTAATGATAATACTAACAAAAATCTAATCCATTGTTTGAAAATGATGTTAATATATATTTATATTTTCCATTGAGGTGGAAAATCAGGAAGTGTAGGTGGTTGGGGTGAATCCACCACCCCATCATTGAGCAAATCAATTATGAGAGGGTGGTATGGCCAACCCCTCTCTCTCTTTCTCCCTTACCCTTGTCTTCCTTTGTCCCTCCTCTCTCTCTTCCTCTGGCTCTCCTCTCTCCCCCACTCTATCTCCATCTCTCCCTTATAACACTTTCTCTCTCTTCCCGCTTGTCTCTCTCTATGTCTTTCTTCTTCTCTCCCTCTCTCTCCCCTTCCAACTTCATCTCTCTATCCCTCAATGTCTCATTTTCTCTCTCAAATCCCCTCTCCCTCTTCCTTCCTCTCTCTTCCTTTCGTTGTCTCTTTCCTTCCTTTTTTCTCCCCCTTCTATCTATATCTATATCTACATCTTCTTCCATCTCTCCTCCTTTGTCTCTCCATCTCGCCCCCAAGCACACAAGCTCTCTCTCTGGCATATCTATATATCTCTCCTTCCCTCCATCTTTTTGTCTCTCTCCTCTTCCTTCTCTCCCCCTTCCATTTATATCTCTATCTCCGTATGACTCTCTTTCTTTCTTTCTCTATCTCACCCTCCAAACATACACACACTCTCCATATCTATTTATTTCACTCCCTCTCTCTTCATGTACCCTTCTCTCTTCCACTTCTCTCTCCCTTATTTTATATTTAGTCTAATAATATTATAATTAATTGTAATAATAAAATAATATTTTGTTAAATTAATTATCAAAATTATTATATAATATTATTAAATATCATATTATTAAAATTTAATCCTAATTATTTATATAATGTTATTATATTAAACTAGACTCCTATTCAATAATAATAATACACTAAATATATATAATATATATTATATTTATATATATATATATATTATATATATTAATATTATATTATATCAAGTTATTATTATTTAATTGAAAATTATAATTTAATATAATATAAAATTTATTAATATTAATATTGTAATTTATTAATATTAAATTTAATAATAATATCACATTTCATATTACAGTAAGATTTTTTCACCCAAAATTATTAACAGATTTAATGTATTCAACGTAAAGTAATTCTCACTTATGTGAATTAGTTACCTAGCGTTATCAAGCCTTATTAGGCTAAGTGCTAATACATATGTATATCCTTATTCAAGTCCAACCAAACCTTTGTAACGAAGCATGTACAGAGTTGGCCGGAGCTAATAATAAACTGGTATTGAGTCGGTCTGAGTTAGTATTAAGCATGTACAGAGTCATTCTCAGTTCGTATAAGGCGTTCACTGTCTGAATTAGTATTAAGCTGTGTGAGCTATATCCTTGAACCCCGCTCCTTTTAGTTAAGAGGTAAAATTTACAAATGTTTCTAAATATTGCAGTTGGTTTGTATCGTATCATGTTTTTATTCACTAAAGACGCATTCAATGCCATTTAGTTGTATCTTAAACTTGTCTACAGTGGTTACACCATTATTAAGACAATAAATTGACACCAACATTCTTTATATAGTGAGTTTGGAGTTATGACTGGTTTAAAGTCGGGAGTTTTTCTATATTTTTTTAATTATATGGGAACTGTTGGGGTGAAGAGCATTCGATTATATGAATTGGATAATTTTTGGTTTATATAAAAGATTCTGAATAAATTTTTTATTGTTTGGAATATAAGTAATGTGTGAATATTAGAGTTGATATTCAAAAGTGTTGATATATTATTTTATATGGCAATTACATATTTTCTCATATTCCAAGATATTTTGTAGAGGTTAAATTTCAATTATCAATTTAATAATTAATATTGATAATTAAATTAAAATTCTATAAACTATCTTCCAAAAATATAAATATATGATTAATATTTACATTTTTGTAAAATATATAAGATACAATAATTAACTAATACAATCACAATTTTAATAAAAGCTGTTGATATATGCTGATCACAATGGCATATATGTTACTAACATTTATTTTATATATTCTTATTTATCAATTAGAATTTTCATGGATAATTAGAAAAAAACTATTATTATCCTCTCCCTAAAGTGCTAATAACATGATAAATCTTGATGCCCTACATGAAAAATATTTTAAGTATAACTATCAACTGACATGTTACAAGCAACCTCTTTCATTGAAAGAAATAATATATTATTGTTTTTTAATTAAATTTTATAATTAATTAAATGTGTATTCTCTTGCATTTTCCATATTCTTATCCTTTCCATCATTCTTCTGTGTTCATCTTCCCTTACGTACGTTTCCCCTATATACATATTCGTATTCCTTTTCATATTCTTCGTGGTCCTTTCCGATCCCCAAATGGGGCTGAAGATATTTTCGTTGAGGTGCTTTATTTGATTGCTTTTGCTTTTCAAGGATACGCACCAGGTTGCAATGATGGAACTTCTTTATCTGAGTGCTTTTACAATATTCGAGACTCAAAGTCTAGTCATTGAGGTGCTTTATTTGATTGCTTTTGCTTTTCAAACCAACTTCCAGGATACGCCCCAGCTTGCAAGGATGGAGTTGCTTTTTGTGATTTCTTTTACAATATTCGGGGCTGAAAGTCTAGTCGTTGAGGTTCTTTATTTGATTGTTTTTGCTTTTCAAACCAACTTCAAGGATACGCCCCAGCTTGCAATGATGGAATTGCTTTTTGTGATTTCTTTTACAATATTCGGGGTTGAAAGTCTAGTCGTTGAGGTGCTTTTATTTGATTGTTTTTGCTTTTCAAACCAACTTCAAGGATACGCCCCACTTATCGGGGATGGAATTTCTTTATGTGATTGCTTTTACATTTTTTTTAAGACCAAACGACAGCAACTGTCACTTTAATATCAACACGGCCAGATCCAACAATGCTGTAAACATATCCAAAACTTTTGACCATAAGCTATCTGTGAGCCATAAGCTTAAATATACATCACAATAAAACCACATTACCTTAAATTCCATCCCAGGTTTTCCCAACAACAGTCGCACACTTTTTTTTTTTTCCATTATTACGGGTCACCAGCACTGTCTGCTTTTTAAACCTTTTACTTTTTCTTTAATCTGTAAGATTCGCATAAACTTTTCTTCTTTCTCAATTTCCGCTTCATCGCCACTTTCCGGATTCTCTCATAAACCTTTTATGTTAGAGATTGTTGAGTGACATCCTTACCTAATGTACGCCCATCCACTTACCTTACTTTACATCGCAATTGTCCCTGGCGCGCAACACATATAGCCCCCACAATCTCCGCTTCTCTTTGTGCGGTAGTCACCCACAATAACAAGAAAGCCATGACAATCGTTAGCACAGTAGCAGGCGATGCCAGGATCAACCTAGTCATCATAATGCGAACTCTTAATTTTAATGGCTTTACTTTTTTTCCACGCCATTGGAGCTTTTTGTTTTGATAACTACTTTATCTCAAACATGCCCAACCCAAACCCTCTTCCCTACAGACAAAAGAGAAGCCATACTGATGACACCTTTCAGTCTTGGTAAATCCAAAAGCCATTACAATACACTTGTGTGTTAGGCATATTCTCCCATAATTTTTTTTCAACTCCCAGATTGGCAGGAATTTTTAACTCTCACATTCGCATAAAGCTTTTTCTTTTATTGAGTACTGGTTCGTTCTCTTTACGTTTAGATTCGCATAAACTTTATTTTTTTTAAAGCTTTTACAATCGTATTAATGGTTGTTGAGTGGTAGCCATTTGCCCTATCATCCACACCCAAACCACCTCCCTCGCTCTCCGTCATAGCTCCTCTTCAGCTGCCCTGCAGCTCGGCCGCTGATATAGCCCCACATTTCTTCATTCTTTTTCTCTGCGTTGTTTTCCAACAATAACAAGAAAGCCATGGAAATTGTAACAAGGGTAACAGCCGACGCCATCATCAGCTCAGTCGTTCAGCGGATGACTGGTGTTATTAACGACGATAACCGTAACATTCTGCAAATTGACTTGCAGCGTATGCAGATCATTCTACAAGATATTGACCTCTTCCGAGATCAACAGAAAGCACCCCCGGAGACTCTGAAGATTTGGTTGCAATTGCTGCAGAATGCTCTCGCAGAGGCAAAACGCCTACTCGATAGCTCAGCACCGCGCCAACGCTGTCTTGATTGTGTCATGCGCCATCCCAGGAGATTCGCCAACGAAGTAAGAGAATGGAATGCCTTTTTTGATAATCTGTATCATGGCTTTGAAACCGACGTCTCAATATTGGTGACTTCTCTGCACGTTGTTTCATCAAAACCGTTGTATAAAAAAGATGCATTATATCGAGGCATAGCTCCCTCTTCTTTTGTAGTTTCAGATATTACAGATGCTCAGCCACTCTCTGGAGATGAAGCCTCGATGCTGTTTCGCAGAGTGGCATTCAAAGAGGACCAAGTTTCTATGAATATAGAAGAGCGTGCCGAGAAAATTGAGGACGGGTGCAGAGGTCTGCCTTTGGCCATAAATGTAGTCGCAGCAGCAATGATTGGGCAAACCAGTGAACAAGATTGGGATAATTGTTTGTCTTCCATGATAAATGTGGATCCATCCTTTCCAGCCACTCATCCTCGCCTTCATGTAGAACTCTATGCACAACTCGGGTATGGTTATGAGGCTCTACCCAACTCAGACGTGAAGAGGTGCTTCTTATATTGTGCTGTGTACAAGGAAGATCAAGAAATTGAAATGCCTACATTATTGCAAATGTGGATTGGCGAAGGGCTGGTGAAGAGCAAACAAGGAACCTATTTAATGGACATGGCCATTCGCAATAATATTAGTGACATGGCCATCTAAATTGGTCAGAAAGACGAGAACTGTTTATTCATGGCAAGTCAAGATCAGCAACATTTCCCAGAGGTTCACTATGAGAATTGCAGCAGGATATCAGTAGCCAATAATTTTATCGAAGATCTACCTGCTGAGTTGAGATGCCCAAAAGTTGCGAGTCTCAACTTAGAAGGTAATCGGTATCTGAAACAGCTTCCCTCAGAATTTCTACTCAGCCTAACCTCTGTAACGGTTCTCAATTTGTCCAGCTGCAGCGAAATAACTTCAATTCCTGCATCAATTGGACTGCTAAGAATGCTCGAATTTCTATCAATAGGAGAGCTTCCCATCAAAGATTTGCCTGAAGAGATATGTCATCTCTCTAGGCTTCAATTTTTGTATCTTTCATTTTGTGAATGTGTAGAATCACTCCCATCTAATATTGTAGAGCTCAAAGATCTCAATCATCTTAATTTAGGTGAATGTGACTTCTTAAAGATGATTCCGCATGACATATATGAACTTACTTCACTGAGCAGACTCCAGTTACTTCACGGTGTTGTTGTAATGTTTACTTCAAAATGCTTGTTACTTGCATGAACTGGACTATTGGCAGTTATGATGGCAAATTGGCCCTTTTATTATCCAAAGTGTATCGGCTATTCCTCTTTGATGTTTCAGGGAGATCTTGAGAATCTACTCGAATATATATATATATATTTTTAAATCTAATGATGATATTCTAGGACAAGCATATTTTCATATGCATGTGATTCTTGTTTGTAACATAGTTATTATTTTCCTTTTAATCGTAAGGCCTTCGGGGTACTTGAATGCATGTAAATTTCTTTTAAAAATCAATCACTTTTGATTTTGCTGTCAATTGGGCTTGTTGATGGCTTAGCGATGCTAGTGGTGTAATTCTGAACTTCCATTCACAAGGTATCACATTTAACATTCTACCTTGTACTCTCTTGTATGGTCCGAGGTAGTATGCTACTAACCTAGGTGTGCAAAAGATTACCTCTTTAAATTATGTAGTAGAAACATAAGTGCAATGTTGATCAATTTATATGTTCATACATTAAGAGGTTGATTCCGAGTGGAAGTATGTTCAAACATGCAATATCTTTTCCGTATTTATTTGGTTGTTATGTTTCTCGCTTGTATAAAATTTATTCTGCTACACGTGCAAAATTAATTTGGGAGGTTATGCATCAACGTTTTATGCTAGCTTTAGTTATCAGCAATGTACACTTTAGCAGCGCCAGCGTTGAAGCGCAATTTTATGTGGATATCATGCATACGACAGTAGCCATAACAGTATCTACAGAATTCTATGCCAGGTGTCAGCTTTTGCAAATGCAAATTTATAACAACAATGAACAATAGTCATTGTACTTAAGGTAGAGTGGCTTTTGATGTAAAGCATTGAAGCTTTTTTCCTTTTAATTGTATATGTAATTTTAATCAACTCGGATGATTTTTGGAAATTTCGATCGAGAGTAGTTTCAATTCTTTAATATATATTATTATATTATATATATAGTTGATTTGAATATGCGGAGTCATGGATGCAGTTAAAATACACTAATATGCACACAACCAAAGACAAATACATTGGAAATCCACCTAAACCTGCAACACTACATAAGCATGTGGCGTCAATCAACGGAAAATTTGTTGGTAAGCATGCGGGGTCTTGCATGAAGCCCATGTGCCCCCTCTAGCCGGTGTTGAGTGCAGATGTTTCTAGCATGCACAAATCAAAGGGTCATAGGGATGAATCATCACTATGGGGAGCTAATGAACCTTGTCAAGTCGTTCAGGTTCCTCGTTAAGCCTGCAAGAATATTGACGAGCCTAAATGGTGGAAATTCAAGGCCAAGAGTTCAAACTCTCGTCGAACTGTAGCAGAAATATCCAGATTCTTGGATAAGAATCACGCTATGTTATCACGTGAATTTTATGGCAGAACCAGACCAGTCCAAGTTGCGGGTACTAAATCAACACCTTGTTGAAGAACTAAAGAGTTCACAAGAAGAAAAGGCTTCTTTATCGGCAACCTTTGTCGGCAATCTTTGTGGAGAACGAGAGAGTTTTAGTCCAATACAGAGCAGAAATGAATGAATTGGAATCTAAGTTGAATAAATTCATGGCTAGGGCAAAGGAATTAGATGAAAATACTAAAGATGATCACCATTTGTGGGATGCTGAAAAGAGAAATTTGGAAGGAATTTTTGTAGAAATGCTTGATGGTGAGAAAAAATATCAGGCCTCAATGTTTTCACTCGTAAGACTTGATGGTCTGTCGGGCCATGGAAAAGCCCCTCCTGACCACCATAGACTCCATTCCCAAATACAACAAACCCTTTTTAGCGACCTACCTTTCCGGCCGCTCCAGATTTCGTCCACGTGACTTTGCCGCTCCAGCGTTTCATGACTTGCTATGTGGAAGTCGAGAAGCCTTTCTCTACCACGTTAAGGGCTGGGTTCTGGCCCATTAATGTCAGACCCCAGCGCGATTCTCGACAGTGGCCTCGCATTCAATTCAAAAATCATAAAACCTTCTTCACTGAGAACAGGAAGCTACCACAACTGGCATTTCAGCATGGTGGAAGGAAGTGGCAGTGCAAATAAAGGAATATGTTCACAGTTCAGGCGAAGTGGAAGGAAGCCGCATTGCAAATAAAGGAATATGTTTACACTTCAGGAGGAGTGGAAGGAAGCGGTAGTGCAAATAAAAGAATATGTTTACAGTTCAGGCGCTTGACAAACGATGAGATCGAATGGTCCAAAATATTTCAATTGTCTAGCAATCCATTATTAGACAATCTATCTAATCATGGCCAATGGTAAAAAATCAATCCTTAGTTTCCAGTCTTAATCCACTGTAGTTCTGACACATTTACAACAAATATCCATGATTGCAGGTTCTAGTAATGTTTGTGAAAGAAATGCAAACATCCAGCCTGAAGTTGTCCAAGCTGGATGTTGACGTGGTGGACTTATGTAGTTGCTTTGCATTTCTAAGAAAGCCAAAGAAGGTGCTGAAGGTTGATTGCCATTTTTATTGTAGTGATTTCTCACAAGATAGGCTGTTGAGCAGCCCCTTCGGGTATTCTGGCAGTTCGTTTTGAAAAGATGGTATGTTGAGCATCTATGGCTCTTCGTTGAATTATTCGAATAATAGAGTGCAGCAGGACGGTAAGGCTTTGAAGACATCACCCACAGCTTCCAACGCAGTTAATTGTAGAGAGATCCCTGTCAAGGAAACCCATAGGGTTATTCATACCCCATAAGGTTGTTCGTACCGAGGTATTCTCCCTTTGCTATTTTTGAATAATTATGTGCATGGAAGGTATTACATCATTTCATCTATGTCCTGTTCATTCGAGTCTTTAGCATTTTATCCTGATCGGTTGCAAGAAAAAGTATCAGTGAAAAACTTGCCCTCGCTCCGTAGCTATGATTTCTGAAATTTTTACAGTGTTTTACTGTCAATTTAAAACATATTGTTTGTGCGGTAAAAATGAGAAATGAATTTACAGAACATGGTGCAAAAAATGCTATTGTTTATATATTCATGAAGGTAGATATCATTTACAAAACATAAACTAGAGGGTTTAGCTCCATACACCATGATAAAATTGGAAATTTTACAGAGATTTAGAGCTTCTCTGTTTTTCAGGTTTTGAAATTTATTGCTCGGTTAGCAGAAACAACTACTCATAATACACTCTAGAAACTTCACCTTCTGCTCTCTAGTTAAATCTTCCTCAACACGCCTCGTCATATTGAATGCCATATAGATGATGGATTTAATGCTCCTTATGCCTCAAAACTTCCTATTACTACCTACCTCATGAGAAAATTATAATATTATTTTGATTATTACAAAATTCAATAATATTTTTTACAAATAATATTAATTTAATGTTAAATTTTTAAAATAATTTATTTAAGAAAACATATAAGACCATTCCATTAATACTCTGATCTTTTATTCAATCCTAGAATAACCATCATCCATATTATGAGTAAGGACATAATAACATCTAGATATCTATAATAATAATAATAATAATTAAAGTTTTTGTTGTTACAACATATATTTATTTAAGATATAAAATTTAATATGTAAAACGTGGTAGTGACTGAATTTTAAGAATTATATTTCATTTACTATTTTAGTATTTATATTTATTAAAGAATGATATTCTTTAATTGTACAATCATTTAGATAGTAAATGAAATATTAAGAAATTAATAATTTAAATTTTTTTTAACATCATGTATAGGTAAGCTGCAAATCCTCACCAAATTAAATTTTGAATTTTTTGTTATTTAGAAGTATATCTGAAGTTTGTTATTAATATTAATATGATACGGTGTTTTAAGAATTAAATATTGATTTCATTTATATAAACAAAAAAAATTAAATGTGATTATTTGGTTAAGGATGTGTTTTTAAATCCACCAAAAGAATCTAAATGTGGTAATCAATAAGTAATAGGTAAGTTATATTTAATTATAATATTAGGTTTTTTTCTTAATTTTCATTATAAAAAATAATTTATCACAAATTATATTTAATAAATAATTATATTTTATATAATTGTATTTTCATTATAGCTAATGTAATGTATGATTATTATTTTCTCAAGTTTTTGATGATAACACTAACGAAAAACTAATCCATGGTTTGAAAATGATGTTAATATATATTTATATCTTCAATTGAGGTCGAAAATGAGGAAGGGTAAGTGGCAGGGGTGAATCCGCCATCCCATCGAGCAAATCAATTATGAGAGGGTGGTATGGCCAGCCCCTTCTCTCTCTCTTACCCTCATCTCTTACCCTTGTCTCCATCGGTCCCTCCTCTCTCTCTTCCCTCTCTCTCTCCTCTCCCCTCCACTCTCTTAATACTCTTTCTCTCTTTTCCCACGTGTCTCTCTCTATGTCTTTCTTCTTCTCTCCCTCTCTCCCCTTCCAACTCCATCTCTCTATCCCACAATGTCTCATTTTCTCTCTCAAATCCTCTCTCTCTTCCTTTCTTTGTCTCTTTCTTTTTCCTTTTTTCTGCCCCTTCCATCTATATCTACATCTTATTCCATCTCTCCTTATTTGTCTCTCCATCTCACCCCCAAACACACACACTCTCTCTCTCTGGCATATCTATATATCATTCCTTCCCTCCATCTCTTTGTCTCTCTCCTCTTCCTCTCTCCCCCTTCGATTTATCTCTATCTCCCTATGTCTCCCTTTCTTGCTCTCTCTATCTCACCCTCCAAACATACGCTCTCTCTCTCCATATCTATCTCTCTCCCTCCCTCTTCATGTACCCCTCACTCGTCCACTTTTCTCTCCCTTATTTTATATTTAATCTAATAATATTATAATACTATATCTAGTATAATAAAATAATATGT
>APFE030123312.1:2194-13171 GCA_000404065.3 Pinus taeda | reverse complement strand
TCAACCATTTTCAATCATAGACAACCATGGTCAACCATGGTTAAATGTCACATCGTGACAAGGATTGTCTCACCATGAGAATAAACCATGTTTATTTTAGTCTTTCTAATATTCATATTAGGGTTTACCAATGTTGGGTTTATAATATTAGTCCCTTGGTTTTAATATTATTTCCTTAGATTCATAATCCCTTGGGGTTTTAGTATTAATTCTTTGGGTTTATTATTAACTTGGGTTTATAATATCAATCATGGTCATCTTTATTAATCTCTTGTATTTGTAATATCAATCCCTTTCACTTCTTGATCCCTTAGGTTTATTAGTTCCTGAGGTTCATAATATTAGTCCCTTTTGTTTATCCTAGGTTTTCTATGAAAAGAGATCTTGGGGGTTAACCAAAATCCCTTTCCTTAAAAAAATATCGATCTTGAGGCCTACAGGTTATGGCCCACTAAGCCTATCGAAAGCATTTACTTGGGCCTTGAGCCTTTCAACCATGGACTTACCTTAAATTGGAGCCATATAACTCTATTAGGGCTTTTATACTATCGGAAGCATTACATATAGGCCTTTAAGCCTTAAAATCCCTTTAACCATTCGTTTATCGGAATACAAGAAATACACGAGAAAATGATGCAAACCCGCTCCTAACCCTTAGTTCGAACTTCAAAATTCATACATTTGCATCTATGAAGATGATCGGGTCTGCTCTTTTGACCTTTCCGTAGCTCCAATTGCCGACACCCAACTTCTGATTCCTCCAATCGCTGATCTATCGCTATCAATGTATCGGCATTCCACCACATCACGTTATCGCAACATTCATAAACCGCTAGTCCTTGACCTCCCCAATATGAGATTATCGATCGCATCTGGATTTTCGATCTAGGCTCTCGATCTGATGGTCCATGATGCATCACATTATCGCAATCGGTCTTTTCAATGGTCGAACCCCATTCACTCCAAAGCGTCGATCCAACCAAACTTCTAGACTCGATAAGGGTATAGCACAACTTTTATAATTTTTCAAGTCTGCTTTACAAATCCAATAAGTGTTTTGGTGTGATTTCTCAGTGTAAACGAGAATCCATCAAAGGCAACAAATTCCAGTTTACACTGAGAAATCACACAAAAACACTTAGCAGATATGTAAAGTGGACTTGAAAACTTATAAAAATTTCCCTATACCCTTATCGAGTCCAGACGTTTGGTCAGATTAATGCTTTGGAGTGAATGGGGTCTGACCATTGAAAAGATCGATTGCGATAATGTGATGCATCATGGACCGTCGAAACGAGAGTCTAGATTGATGACCTAGATCTAATCCATAATCACATATTGGCAAGTCAAATGGAATCACAATAGAAAAGTGCCAATAGTGTTATTCCATTTCTTATGGAATAACCCCACCGATAGTGCATTTTGCGTTAGTGCATTTCTCATGGAATAACCACCGATACTATATGTGCTAAAAGCAAGCCCAACGATAGAAAACTAGGCTTGTACACTCCATTACCAGTTCCTTCTCACCCTTGGGAAAGTGTTTCCATGGATTTTGTTGGAGGACTGCCTAAATCTAGGAAAGGTCATGATTATTTGTATGTTGTTGTCGATAGTTTCAACAAAATGTATATTTGATGCCTTGTAATAAATATATTACAGCTGAACAAACTGCAAAACTTTTCTTTCAACGTGTATGGGTTCATTTTGCATTACCCACTTCCATTGTATCTAATCAAGACACCCGATTTGTGGGAAAGTTTTGGTCAAGTCTGTGGGAACTGATGGACACCAAACTGAAGAAAAGCACAACTTTTCATCCATAAACTGATGGCCAGACAAAAGTAGTTAACAAGATAGTGATCCAACTACTTATAGGATATTGCAACAAACATCCTAAGCTTTGGGATGAGCATTTGTGTTATGTGCAGCATGGTTACAACAAATCAAAACATTCTTCTACACAGGGATATCCTTTTGGGACCTGTTTTGGTTTCACACCAAGGTATCCATTGGATTTTGTCTTTTGTAAAGACACCACAGTTGAGGGACAAAACGATGTCGACAGGGAAACTAGGTTCATCAAACAAATCCAAGAGATCCACCAGGCAGTACAGGAACAGCTGGAAAAGGGCCAAGCCAAATACAAGGCCAGACATGAAAAGCATTAGATGGAGCATAGTTGCCAAGTTGGTGACTAGGTCTGGCTGTATATCGGCAAGGACAGAATGCAGGGTGAAGGTAAAAAGCTAAAGCCTATCAGGTATGGACCTTTCAAGATACTTGAGAAAATTGGTGAGAATTTTTTTGCCTTAATCTACTGGCTTACATGCACAGCTACTCAGTCATAAATGCAGATTGCTTGAGACAATTTGAACCTTCACTAATTGAAGATCCTGAAGAGCATAGCCAATTGCCTTCTATTGATGACCTATTACTTGAATATCTTAATGAATTGCAGGAAGACACAGTTCTAGATAGAAAGGTAAGGACAATGCACAGGGAAGATGTTGAGTACCTCAAAGTTAGGCTCAAGGGTTCAAAGCCAAGCAGTGCAAAGTGGATAGAGATTGGACAAGTGAGACAATTGTATCCTCACTTAGTCGATCCTTGAAAACCAACTTTTGGTGGTCCAAAAGCTTTTTCAGTGGGAAGGCCGTAATCCGAATTGGATCCATGAAAATTATTAGTTCTATGACTATATCAAATCAGGACATACTTCAAACTTATGAACAATGAGCTATCAGGCAGACCTCTAGACAGTGGCATTTTGTAACTAGCAAGGAACGACAAGGACCTTAGTCACAGTGCACTGACCGAGGTCTATGGAGACTGCGCAGGATGCAAACTAGTACTTAGGAAGTCCGGATTAGAAAACAGAGGTTGTTTCTGATGCACGATTTTCTAGGAAAAACCCCTCAAAATGGAAAGGCCCCGAGCACTCGGTCACAAGGAAAAGCCAAAAACCATGGAAAAAGAACTAAAATGAAAGGCAGGTCCCATGCCCCAAAACCGGTGGAATATCAGAGGCATGTTGGGTGGTAAGCAGAATTGTCAGGAGACCCTGCGATGCCATACAGTCAATGATGTGTGTCCTGCGGATGAGAGAGAAAACCACCTCTCATCGTGGGCTAACGTCCGAGCAAGTCAATTGTGTGATAAGAGCGAACACTATAGGACCTAGGGGATCCATATCTAATGGTGGAGGATGCGCTCGATGGGAAACCAGATCTAGAGGGAGAATTAAGTGATGACACATAAAAGTCGGAAGTCCGATTTGACCGCTAAGCTAGCAGATGAATTATTACAGAAAGTAACCAAAATACCAAACCCTTTGAGGAAACGTTGGCACAGTTCATGGGAGGACAAGTGTCCACTTCCTTGTGAGATTTTACACGTTGGCGATGATGCAAAGGT
Source organism: Pinus taeda (assembly GCA_000404065.3). Taxonomy (NCBI): domain Eukaryota; kingdom Viridiplantae; phylum Streptophyta; class Pinopsida; order Pinales; family Pinaceae; genus Pinus; species Pinus taeda. Next base: position 9,754 of record APFE030123312.1, on the reverse strand, counting down.
AGGGAACTCCAAGCGAATAGCAACAGGTGATCCGAAGGGGCGGAAGAGGAAACGAAAAATCATGAGACGTATTGGCTTTAAGCCATGAAGAAACAAAGAACAATGGAAAGAAGAGGAAGAAAAAAACACTATCAGAAAGAAGAGAACATTGAAGAAGGAGACAGAAGAGATAGAAGCAGACACAAAGAGCCAAGCTGACCTACAGTGCTAAGGCAACATCAAGTAGACAAAAGGCTTGAGAGGTTGAAGTAATCCCTATGAGGATATTTGTCAGGAACTGAGTACCAAATTGGACTCATCCTATCAAGACCAGTTGAAGTTGAGACTTAGTAAGAAAGAGTCTATGCAATCTAGTGGCTTTGGGAATCCGAGAACCACCCTACTGAGCATCCTCTATTTTGGGAGACTCAATTTGAGTGCCTCATTGTAAAAACTATGCTTTAAGACACAATAAGAGAAGGCCACCACTTAAACATGGACTGGAGACATAGCCCAAGAGGATCGGGTGAACTCCTTACTAATTTATTGTGTCCTTGTATTTGCTTAATGTGTTTCTCTTACTGTTTTCAATTTTCCCTTGTCTATGTATTTTGTAATCTTATCGATCTATTGCATAATATAACATAGACACACACTAGCACATGAGTCTGTAATACCTTCATTCATTCATTAATTAACTGAGGTGACTCACGAGTGATTTTCAGATCATAGGACTTTTATCTTTTTTAAATGATTTCAGAGTCCCCTCTAGTTCACTAGGGGTTACTGGTGAGTTAAGCTCTTCTGCCACATCTGCATCCACAAACCGAGGGAAATGTCTAGCAACATGAATGATGTCTGTGAGGTTTGACCCTTGGGGGGATTTATATAGGTTCTAAAAATGAGAGGTGCCTAGAAGAGAAAGCTTATTGAAGGTATCAGCCACACCTGCATCAGGTAAGGGAAAAATCCAAATAGTGTTGGAAACCTTTCTTCCCTTTCCATAGTTCTAAAAAAATTTCATATTATTGTCTCCCACTTTTAGCCAGATGGCCCTACACTTTAGTCTCTAGGTTTCCACTCTTTTGTTCAATATCCTTTCCTTATGTTTCTCAATCTCAATTAGATGGGATTTTTCACTTACAGATGTGAATCCCCTGTTCCGATCATCCATAAGTTCACTCAACTCACATTCAACCTAAGATAAAGAGTGGTCATGCCTCTTATACTTCTGTTTGGCCCAGTTGATGGAAAGGTGCTTGAGCTGAGACAAATTGTGACAGAAACCCTCGGCTGGGGATCTATATCTTGAAATGGAATGAGCCTTCCAGAAGTCAGTGACCAATTTGGTGTAGCCAGGGTCCTGAAGCCAAACATGATTGAATTTAAAGGGAGGCCTGGGCTTAGGGTGTGGGCCGAAGATCTCCAAATATATGGGTGAGTGATCAGATATGCCCCTAGAACCCACCCATTGTCTATATCGATGTAGCAGATGAAGAAGAGGCACCTTAATGAGGAAAAGATCTAGCCTTCTAGCTAGAACCACTACCCCCACCCTTCTATTCTTCCAAGTAGGTAGGGGTTTGTTCATGGGGACATCTGCAAGGTTATGATCTTCCAATAGATTCATCATGTGTTCTAAGAGAGGATCCACTTGAGCTTGTGATCCCCATGCTTCCACAAAACCTATAGAGAAGTTTAGGCCACCCCCAAGGACCAGATGATTGGGGGAAGTGATCGATAGGTTGAGAAAGTGCTGCCAAAAATCTGCTCGTTGATGACAGGGTCCATATATGTTAATAACCGAGAGATTCATGCCAAGATCGGCCGAGAAGATGTCCATTCTGATAAATCTCGATCCACCCCAAGATGATAGGACCCTAATGGAATGGGGTTGTATCCAATGGATAGTCCCCCATAGTGTCTCATTGCATTAAGGGAGAAAAAGTTCCTATAGATTTTAAGGAGGACAAAGATCTAGTTATTAATTCAGCTTCTTCTAGGGTTTCTTATAGCATTATAATGTCAACTGGTTCAGCTTCAAATAACCTCCCCAGGGCTAGTATTTTGGAGGCACTAGCCATACCTCTATAGTTAAATGAGAGGCACTTCATGGGGGATCTTACCTGGGGTGTTCAGTGCTTAAGAACCCCTTCCAAGGTATATTGCTTACCAGTGACAACCTTTGCCCCAGCCTTTTGAATGGCTTTAGATAGATTGGATTTACGGCCTCGAGATGAATGGAAGATAGAGCCAAGAAGGGTGAGTCTCAGTCCTGTATAGTGTGGGGGATGTTCATTGAGATCCGAGAAGGAGTGCAAATTGTATTTGTGAGGTAGATCACTCCCATCAGAAGAGGGAGGGGAAGAGATGGATGATGGAGAGGGAAAAGAGGGAGCGGTGGTATCTATGGTGGGTGAACAGAGGCTGAGATTATAGGGAATGGTGGAAGTATGCAATATGGATGAAGAATCAAGAAAAGTACTGTATGAAAGTGTAATAGGATGAGAGATGAGAGGAGCACCAACTTTTTTCGCAGCCTCAATAGCAGCTCATGATCGACTGAGTGAAGGAGATGTTGTCCTGTGAGCTCCTTCTGCAGCCAAAGGAGTTTCAATCCGAACAGATGCCTGGGGAGCTAATACATGGGTATGATCCAAGACGGAGGCAGCTTGTTCCTTTGAATTACTTGGAGTGCTCAGAGGATCAGACGATTTCTTGATCAATGGGCACTCCTTGAATATATGCCCCACTTTGTGGCATCTTCTGCAGCGAAACAAGACTCCTTCATAGTGCAGAATCTGAACCCATGTGAAATGACTCCATTGGAGAGTAATTTTTTCCTCGAGACCCTTGCGCATATCCATATGAACCAGAATTCATGCTAGGGTTCGATTCTTGGTCTGAACAAATGACTTGTCGTGGTCAAGGTAAGTACCAAGCGTATTTCCAATCCTGATGAAGACCTCCTCAGACCAGTACTGCAGAGGGAGTCTGGGAAGGCGCACCTAAAGTGGACCTACCCCAATCTGCTCCCTTTCTGGATAAAATAGAGGGCTCCATCACTTGAGGATAATAGGTATCATCTCAATGTGCCAGTACCTGGCAAGGACCAAATCAGTGTATTCCTTCTTTGCAAAGTGCACAGCAAACCAGCCTCGAGGAAGGACCTGTACCTCCAACAATTCTTTAAGGGTATTGCCCCAAATTTTTCACACCCAATGTGTCAATATTTCAACCATGTATGCCCTACCATGGAAATGTCCAACCATAATAGAGACGACAATATTTGCAGCTTCCCCTATTGTTATACCCTCTCTAAAGAAAATGGTGAAATCCTTTGCCAAAACCTTACCGTACTTGGTTTTTCGCTTTCCAGTCTGGGGTGCTAATGGATGATCTTGTAGGAGGTCCAAGGAGGCGTTCCTTTCCTATTACAATTGAACCAGTGATTTTACCCTAATTACGGGCATTTCAAAACACTGAAACGGTGAGTTTGCAAAGGAGGGCAGATAATGACCAGGGTTAGAATGGACTCCCACAGGCGGAACTGAAATCGGCGTCGAGCTAGTAGGGTGGAGATGACCAACCGGAGGGTTTCGCTCGAAAGAAGGTGAGGGCAGAGAAATCACAGTAAGTAAGCGGAGAGATCGCAGTAAGTAAGTGAAGGGTTCCCGACGATAATGGCAGACAATCTAGAGTAGGTGAATCAATGGAAAGGGAGCCAAAATGGTGTGATGAGGTATTGTAGGCAGGGAGAGTGACCACCAGAACAGAGTAGAGCATAGCTGTAATGGATGACGGAGAGGGACTAGAAACCGATAGATTAGGGTTAGGGTTTCTGAAAATGGGCTAGTTAAGAAAAGGGTCCAGCGAATAATCGAGTTCCTCGATGTCTGTGACCTTGTCCATGCTTGAAACAGGTGAAACAGAAACGTAATTGTCAGTGGATGGAGATAGTTGCAAGAGGTAAACCGACACAGTCGGTGGTCCAGGGAGCTGCGGAATAAATGTTTGTGCTATAATAAAACCAAGGGAATTTACCCTAAACCTATATTTGGCCACCTAATCGGATGTTGAACCATCTATCCTCACCGCAGACTCAACTTCCCTTTAGTGTTATCTATTGGTCAAAAGGAAGAGTTATTCCTTAAATTGAGGAGATAAGCCTTCTATTGCCATTTTTGTTAATTATACAATCAATAAAATTTGTGTTCTCTTTTGCGTTTTCCATATTCTTATGGGCAATCTCGCTTCTTCTTTGTTCCCCTTACGTAATGTTTCCCTTGTATATATTCATGTTGCTTTTCATATTCTTCATAGTCCTTTCCTATCACCGGATGTGGTTGAAGGTATAGTACTTGAGGTGCTTTATTTGATTGCTTTTTCTTTTTGCTTTTGCTTTTCAGACCAATTTCAAAGATACGCACCTAGCTTGCAATAATGGAATTGCTTTATGTGATTTCTCTTACATTTTCTCTTGAGACCAAACTACTACAAGTGCCCCATCAATATCAACATGTCCACATCCATGCTTTAAACATATCCATAACAATAAAAACATATACATGGCAATAAAAACACATTACCTTAAATTTCATCCCAGGTTTACAGTGGCATAATTCTTTTTTTCCTCATTGCTATGGCTCATCAACACTTTCTACTTTTAAACCTTTTACTTTTTCTTTGAACTATGATATTTTATCTCATAAACCCTTATATATTAAAGATTGTTGGCTAACATCTTTACCTTTATGTACGGCTAATCCACCGACCTTACTTCAAAATTGCCCGAGATAGGTCATGCATATAGCCCTATTCAGCGAATTAAGAAACCCCTAGTAAAGCCCTCATTGATGTCTCCAAAATAAGTTGTGTTACATGATAATATCGAGAAGCGTTTGTGTTTGGCATTTTTATACAGCAAACTATGATTCAATAATGACTTGGAATATTGTTTTATGGAGATAAATTATCTTTCATGATAATCGAATGATAACTTGAAGAAATTTATGAATTAGTATCCATTCATATAATTAGTGATGAAACCTAATTAAATGCCTATTTAAGGTGTGGTCACACGTAACTTTGTTTTTAAAGAGTTAACATCATTAAAAAAATATTGTTGTGTTTTTAAAGAATTAATATCTTTAACAAATATTTGGATTGATATATATGAAGAAAATTATGATTAGAAATTTCTTTTTTATAATTTTTTGCGGAAAATTTAGGTTTGAAAGTAATTTTTTATATTTTTTATAAAATAAATTATGTGTGTTTTTTTTAATGTTGTAAGTCAATAATTTTGATTAAGTTATCTTAAAAGTAGATTATGAGGAGCTTGGTTTCAAAATTCTTACGAACTTATTTCTACCAGATTTGTTGGCCAGAAGATAGTAGAAAAAAATTGACAACAATAAACAAAAACTAAGAGATCCCATGCAAATAGGTCAAACTAACAAAAACAGTGCAAGGAGCAAAATACAACCTACAATCATCCTTGATAAGCTACATTACTTGGATTCGGAGCATCCGATAATACTAGGCGGGGAAGGAGGGCAAAAGGTTTCATGCACATGAGCTTCCATATGTACCATCTGGCCTTCAAACTGGTTTTGTCATTTTTGGATCCTTTTCTGACCACAACAGAGGAAGACCAACCTATCCAATATCATGTGCCACAAGTTATGTTAAGTATCGTTCATGAACGTTATAACCTCATTACAGTTGTCATCTCGATCTCAAGCTAGTTGCTCCACCGGAAGGGTGACCTAACGAATCTGAGCTTTGAGAGACTCAAATGAAGGGGGTAAATTTACTCACCCTGGAGAATTGGTGGGTTGTTGGTCACCTCTTCACCTACATCCAAATATTATGCATGGTGGGAAATGCCTTATCCCCAAGGCCCTACACTCTTTGAAGTGTTTTCTCACTGATGTTCTAGATTACTAACCCCCACAACTCTCGCAAAACCTCCCAGCATAATTGTTAATCGCTAGGTTCTGGAAAATTCCCCTGTAAAGAAACCAACACAAAATACACCAAGTGAGAGAGAGGAATGTCCACCCAAGCAAGACTAACCACCTTTCATCCACCTAATTAGGAAAACACCCTCGTTAGCCTACACCAAGCCCCCATGGACTTAAATGCGATCATCATCTGACTTCCTAAATCTTCCAAAAAATCCCAGACCCCTCAACAAGACATGAACACCCTAAGACGGCAAACCCCCCACTCCACTGGTTCACCAAAAATGAATTCCTAATGGGATGAATAGCACACGCCATTGTTAGATTGTTGCCACCTCTAATGCCCTCTTCTAAAAACACAAGGAATCCAATGAAACCGTAGGCAAGGACAATACCAAACCACCCAATACACAGTTCTTGAACAACAATAACAACTAGGCTTGGAAATCTTACCTGTGAGAAGGCAATGTTGAAGACGACATAAGAAGACACGATAATGGCCTGCCCAAAATGGAGTCTAGCTCACCCGAGCTCCAAGTGCTTATCCTCTTCCTTTACAGGTTGTGATGAACTAGGGTCCCAAATGATTATGCCGTATACCACCACGAAGATGAAAGAAATGTCATACTCGCTAGAATTGTTGAGCAATTTAGAGTTTGTTAAGCGATGGAAATGGGATGGCTGAGATAGATATCCACACTATGCACCTGAAGACTTATATCCCACTATAGTATTACCACCCATACCCTCAATCTAATAATAGAAACCCAAAACTGAGAAAACAACAAATACTCATAGTGCACTCTAGAAACTTCATCTCGTGCTCGCTAGGTAAATCTTCCTCAACACGCCTCCTCATATTGAATGTCATGTAGATGACATATTTAATACTTCTTATGCCTCAAAACTTTGCGTTACCACCTCATCAGAGAATTATAGTATATTTTGATTATTACAAAATTTAATAATATTCTTTACAAATAATATTAATTCAATGTTAAATTTTTGAAATAATTTATTTAACAAAACATATAAACCTTTCTTATATATAATTTTTTATTCAATCCCTAGAATAACCATAACCATATCATATGGGTATGGATAATATATCTAAAATACTCTATAATAATAAAAAAAATAATAATTTTCATAATTTATTTTACTACAGCATATGTATCCATATTATATTTAAGATATAGAGGAAAATTAATAACTATAAAAACAGGTGTAACACATAAGTTAAAATATAATATTAATATAAATTATATTAATTTAATTATTTAATATTATAAATATTATTAAAGAAATTAATATTAACTTTAATTGTAATAATATTTAAGATAGTAAAATGAAATATTGGAAATTAATATTTAACTGTTTTAGAACCTCATGTATAAGTAACGGCAAATCCTCACCCAAAATGAAAATTCGAATTTTTATTATTTAGAAATATATCTGAATTAAGTTTTTCATTTATTATTTAGAAGTATATCTGTATTAAGTTGGTTATTAATATGATGTTGTAAGATTTAAGAGATTATTCATTTATATAAACCAAATTTTTTTAATGTGATTATTAGTTAAGATTTGTTTTCAAATTAAAATTTAATTG
>APFE030123305.1:0-11955 GCA_000404065.3 Pinus taeda | reverse complement strand
TATTTTAACAAAAATTGATGGGACGATTCTACCTCCATTTTTGTCCAAAAGGGTTGACTACAAAGATCATAAAGCATAAACACATTCCTATAGATGTCTCTCTATAGACTGCATGTCCAAAGTTTAAATCCTAGTTGCAAGCTTCATTGATTGAAGATGAAAATTTTGAGGCCATTAAAAGTGAAAATTTTATTATCTCACAAAATAGAAGGGGGAGATTTGCGAGAGTGATCAATGTGGAGTATGTGCAAAGGGAAAATGTTTTGTTCACTTGTGGTTCACAAGTGATTTTAGACTCATATATATTCAATTTGGGTGATATTATTATATCCTAGATTGAGAAGTACAAACTAGATTCAGGATGCTAAGTGATTAGATTGATTAGAGAGATTGCAAGAACTATAATATTTTAGGCAAAAGGATTTATATGAGTATATATAATTCTTATATATTTATGTATATATATTTGACAAGTACAATTCTATATATTCCATATGAGGAATATATATATATATATATATAAACGTTTGTCATGTCACTTTTGTGAATTGAAATTAAAACTAATGGTTACAATAGTATACAAGAAGATTTGATATGTTGATTTGATTAGGTTGTTGAGATATTTTCTCCACAAAAAATCTCCTAGATTAGAATCTATTGGATCTCATATGCACTATATGAGTGTGATGTATTCTAGTGTGAAACCTAATAGAAAAACAAATTGTGTGTGTGTATGAGAAGTTATGATTTCTTTCTTGGTGTCAAAGACATTTTGAGAATAACTTTTGTAACGAAGACAAGTGTGAAATTATTTTTGTTATGTAATTTATTTTGCCAAATTGGTATTTGTTTCTTTTGTTAATGAATATATACAAGTGTGAGGAGGCATTGTCGAGAACATTGTGAGGACTGTTAGCCTTGTTGGCAAATGGCCCAAAAATGGATCCAAAACACTCTCGAAGTCTTCAAAATGTGTTTAAGGATCATTCAAAGATCAAAACAATCACATGCCGAGAGCCCTCAGAATGGTGGAAAAGCACTATTGGGAGGCAGAAAACCAGAGAAAACAATGAAAAACAAAGTATCAGAGGCATAAACATTGATACACACAGCAGCCGCCAGATGTGGTTGATCAATGGTCTAGATCTGATCGGCGGGTCGCAATCGGCGGATATCGACTTGGACTGTATGGAACTTGCGACAACGATCAGTGATGCAACGTGGACCATCGATGAAGCACGCAGATTGATGACCCACATCGCATCGCAAGATCACTATCGGATATTAGTGAAAAGCGCTATCAATGGCTCGAGGCATGAGCGATATGCGATTATGATTAGATCGCATCGCTATATCGCATCGGAGAAACACCATGGAGTCGGGCCTTTACACATATATGTGTGAGACCTGATGAACCTGACCTGACAGTATTCTAAATATTATTTCGTAATATTTGAGGTCTGCAGAAAAGCCATTTTCAATGCATTTTCGCAGTTTTTTACATATTTCTAAAATACAAAGGGGAAGCAAGGGAACAAGCCACTTGCAATTTATGATAGCGATAAGTATGGACCTAATAGAGGAATGGACAGAGTTCAAGGACTTTTAAGTTCGAAATAAACAGAGCTTGGTAAGAGTTTATAGTGTTGCAACGTTTTCTGTATAAACTAGAAAACAATCATTGTTAGTATTTAAAGGGATTACAAAGGCTCGAAGACCCATTCCATCACAGAATAGAGGCTGGGGAATAGTTGTCGAGAGACAATGGGCGAAAAGTGAAAAAAAGGGCCACAACACAATGCAGCCCAAAACAGAAGCGATCATGGAGCATCAACAGTGCAACACAACCAAAACCAACAAAAGTGATCGGGGGGCATCTCTGGCACGAACGAGCTCCCTGCCAGCGCAACAAAGTACCAGAATGAGGTTACTCTATTGTTAGAGAAGAAACCTCCAAGCCCATGTTCACCTAGTTAGGGCATTAAGTCGTTAAAGACAAAGGGAATATATTAAGACTTCTAGAGCCTCAGAAGGCTCGAGAACATTGTAAAAGGGCCTATAAATATGTGAAAAGTCAGAGTAACAAGGGTTCCACTTCTGGAGATTGTGGATACTTTGCTACTCAAGCTTCTCATCTTCACTCTAGCAATATAAGCCTCTTTTGCTGTTATATGTTCAATTTCCATTTTCTCTTCTCTTCTAAACTTGCACATGAATAGGTTTTTCATTTTTCTTCTGTGTCTAATGCCAAATAACTGTCATCTTATCTCTGCATTGATAAATTAGATTTGCAAGTTTCATTTACTTCCTGTAGTTGGCCATTCATATGTGTTTATATGTGCATTTATTGATACAGTCGGTATTATCCATCTATCCACTGAGTCTACAAACTATTGAGCATTAGTGGTCTAAAGCCTTGTAAAGTTGAGGGTGCTCATGCATGTCTTGAGTAAAAATAGAGCTGAAATGGTTATCTGGCTTGATCCAGACCTTCGTCCATTCCAATAGTTCCGAGAACAATATTGAAGATTATATGTTACAAGGCATCTCCGAGTTGCCACCTAGGAGAGTTTCTTGGAGTGATAACATAATTAGCATCGTTGCTGGGGAGAGGAAACTGAAGCTCAGCTTCCCTGGGAGACGAAACAGATCCAGTTTTGATGATAGACAAAGTCTGGGCACCTTTTCAATTGTAATCATCTATCTAGAAACTCTACTAGAGGACAAACCTTTTGGTGACTCCACTTCATAGTTTTGGCTCAGTTTTTGAGGCATGCTCAGAGAAATCCTCAGAAGCCACAAGCTGACCGAGTATTTGATCCTAAGAAAATCATCAAAGAAAGAAAAGTATTCCAGAAAGGAGGATTAGGTTCAAGTAAATCTAAACAATATTCTATATCTCTTCAAGAAAATCCTGTAATAGAACAAATACATGTTGAGAGTATAGCATCTAATACTAGTAGTGAAGAAAAAATCTGAGAGATTCATAAAGCTCCTTATTCTTTAGGTTCTCCTTTTGTTGTATGCCCAAAGGAAACCCTATCTTATACCCATAATACTCCCTTGGTCTTATCAGTCACTCCTCATTCCTCTATCATTCAGATTGCGAGTACGCTTATAGCCACCACAGCTATGGCAGGACCACAAGAACCTATAAAAATGGAAAGAACCATAGCTGCTAGGTATGGAACTCTAGTAGTGCCCACTCCTTTCAATTCCATGCCTACTACAAAATAGCAGAAGTATAGGCCCAAGTTCACTGGGACTTAAGGTGTTATAGATGAGAAACATTTTGAATCATTCTATAGCTATGTTGATAACCTAGACATTAGTGAAGATGATGTGTGGATGAGAGTATTTATCCAAAGCCTAGATGGAGAGGCTAGAAAATGGTTAAGAGAACTGACCCCAAGTTCTATAGCATATATTGAGGCTTTATATGATGCATTCCTAAATCATTGGGGGTATAAGAAGGATCTACTCTACTACCACACCGAGTTTCGCAACTTAAAGAAGGAAAATGGTAAGTTTCTTTCTGATTTTAATAAGAGGTTTAACTTCATGTACAACAATATTCCAGCTGAAGTAAAACCCACCACTACCTCTGCTAAACTCACCTATGCCAGTGCTTTTGATTTGACTTCGGTTTACTATTGAGGGAGAGGCAATGTGCTACTTTGGCTGATATGCAAGATGCAGCCTTGGAAGTAGAATCAAACATCATGGCTACAGAGAAGCTCAAGGGAAATTTTGATAGAAGAAGAAAAAGGGGCAAGTCTTCATCATCTTTAAACCCTAAGATAGATAAAATGACTAAGATGATAGAGTCATTAGCCTCTGAAATCTCCAAGTTAAAGGTTGAGCAGCACCCTAGGAAAGGAAGAGTTCATAATACCTTTACTCCTACAAATCCAAATCCAAATCCATACAGAAGAGCTAATGAGCAGTTGTAGATTCTGCAAAGAAGCAAAGATGCCAATGAAGACCAAAGGGTGAAGACCCCTTTCTAGAACGTAGTCGTGGACGAAGAGTAGTTTGATGAAGATGATGAGATCCATTGTATGGAAGACAAAGGCAGTGCCTCCTTTTTGACCTTAGCTGCCTAGGAAAGGTCATTAATCAATGACCAGATCAACCAAAAGTGGGATGGTGGAGCTTTTCTACAAAATGAAGATCAACACAGATATAACCTGAGGTTGAATATGAATAGTGCCAAGGAAACTCCTATTTAAAGAATTGTTGTCCCTTCCAACACAAATGGATCTTGGTAGCCACTGATTATTTCAACAAATGGATCGATGTCATACCCACTAAAAATGCTAATCATCAAGTTGTCATAAATTTCTTGAATGAGAACATTTTCACTAGATTTGGGTGCCCAACCAAACTAGTCATTGATAATGAAACAACTTTCAAGGCTGAAGATTAGGTGGACATGTGTGAATCCATGGGCATTCAATTGGTGCATTATACCTCATATTATCCTCAAGGTAATGGCCTGGCAGAATCATCTAACAAGAGTCTTGTAAGGATAGTCAAAAAATAGTAGGAGGACAACAAAAAGAGATGGGATTCCAAGTTGAAGTTTGCACTGTAGGCTGACAAAGCTACCAACAAGAAGTCCATAGGAAATTCTCCATTTAAGCTAGTTTATGGCAATAATGTTGTTTCTCCTCTCTAGCTTATTCTTCCTGTGGCCAAATTCTTTCAAGAAGAATAGGATGAAATGAATGACATGGTAAGGAGAATGAATAACCTAGTTGAATTACAACAGATTAGAGAGCATCTGGTTGAAAAGTCAAAATTTCATTAGAAGAAAATCAAAGAAACCTTTCACAGGCAAATAGAAATGGATAATTTCCAAGTTGGTGACTGGTTTCTCAAATGGGATGTGATGAAGGAAAAGAAAGGTAATCGTGGTAAGGTTGAATCCTTATGGATAGGTCCATTTGTCATCTCCCAAATTCAGTAGAACAATACCTTTATTCTACACAGTCTCGAAGGAGAAGATGTCTTTGGCAGCCTGGTCAATGGGCGATTCTTGAAACTTGATTTCATTTAAGGCTTTAAATCCTTGATATTGTAAATATGTTTTTCATTTTTTATTCTTTCTATACAATATAGGCTCCATGCCCAATGGAACACTAGGAGATAGATTTGATTTTGGTTTTATAATAAAGGCATTGCTTTGTAGTTCTTGAAACCTCACAGGGAGGATTTCATCCCCAGAAGTAGCCAGTGTTAGCCTTGTTGGCAAATGACCCAAAAATGAATCCAAAACACTCTAGAAGTCTTTAAAATTTTCTTAAGGATCACTCAAAGATCAAAATAATCGCATGCCAAGAGCCCTCAGAATGGTAGAAAAGCACTGTGAGGAGGCAGAAAACCATAGGAAACAATGAAAAACCAAGTATCAGAGGCATAAACATTGATACACATAGCAACTGTTAGATTTGGCCGATATCGGCAAAGTCAATCGGTGGATATCGGCACAGTCAATCGGTGGATATCGGCACAGATTGTATGGAACTTGTGACAGTGATCCATGATGCAACATGGACCGTCGATCAAGAACGTAGATCAATGACCGACATCGCATCGCACAATCGCTATCAGAGACTAACGAATAGCGCTATCAATGGCTCGGGGCATGATATGCGATTGTGATCAGATAATATCACTATATCACATCAGAGAAACACCAAGGAAAGGGGCCTTTACACATATATGTGTGCTACACAATGAACCAGACCTTACGGTATTCTAAATATTATTTCATAATATTTGAGGTCCCAGAAAATCCATTTTCAATGCATTTTTGCAGTTTTTTATGTATTTCTAAACTACAAAGGGAAGTAAGGGAACAATCCACTTGCGATTTGCGATAGCGATAAGGATGGACCTGATAGAGGAATAGATAGAGTTCAAGGAATTTTAAAGTCTGAAATAAATAGATCTTAGTGGGAGTTTACAGTGTTGTAGCATTTTCTGTATAAAACATAAAACAATCATTGTTAGGATTTAAAGGGATTACAAAGGCCCGTACACCCATTCCATCATAGAACAGAGGCAAGGGAACAAGTATCGGGAGACAAAGGCTAGAAAGGGAAAAAAAGGGCCATAGCATGATGCAGCCCGAAACAAAAGCGATCATGCAGCATCAACAATGCAACAGAGCCAAAACCAACAAAAGTGATCAAGGGGCATCTCTGGCACGAGCGAGCTCCCTGCTAGCACAACAAAGTACCAGAATGAGGTTACTCTTCTTCAGAGAAGAAACCTCTGAGCCCATGCATGCCTAGTCAGGGCATCAAGTTGTTAAAGACAGAGGGAATAGATTAAGACCTCGCGAACCTCAGAAGGCTTGAGAGCATTGTAAAAGGGCCTATAAATATGTGAAAATTTAGAGTAACAAGGGTTCAACTTCTGGAGACTATGGATACTTTGCTACTCAAGCTTCTCATCTTCATTCTAGTAATATAAGGTTCTTTTGTTGTTATATGTTCAATTTCCGTTTTCTCTTATGTTCTAAGCTTGCACTTGAACAGGTTGTTCATGTTTCTTCTGTGGTTAATGCCAGATAATCGTCATCTTACCTTTGCATTGATAAATTAGATTTGCAAGCTTCATTTACTTCCTGTAGTTGGCAATTGTTATGTGTTTATATATGCATCTGCTGGTACAGTCGTTATTCTCCATCTACCCATTGAATCTACAAACTATTGAACATTAATGGTCTAAAGCCTTATAAAGCTGAGGGTATTCATGCATGTCTACAATAAAAGAAAAGTTGAAACAATTATCTAGCTTGATCCAAATCTTCATCCGTTCCAGTAGTTCTGAAAACAAGGACAATTCTTTATGCTCTATGCAAAATAATTGAAACTGTTGTCAAACAAAAATTTATACCCAAGGTTCTTGATTAATCTGTACATTCATCTGCTTCTATTGATTTTGTGCATCACATTTTCTTTATATTAATTTTCCAGTGCACTAAGTTACATCCCGAGGTTCCCCATTTATTTTTGTGTGAAATATCCTGATTAGAGGTTTCTTCTACCTAATCAGTTCAACATAATTTTTTATGGTATGACTGTCTACCTCAATCAACTAACAATGTTGTGCTTTACCTATGAAATAGAGGCTAATATAACAAGACACAAACACATTCCTTGGCACTTTCGTTACTATGGAATGCTTGGTTGGATTTTGGAATGGGAACATCCATTCCTGTGAATTCCATCACTGACTTAACTCATGGTGTCTTTGTATTCTACCATTACAAAACCTACCAGTGGGAAAGCGATTGGTGAAGTTAGTGATATTGTACCACATCTTGACCTTCACAAGCATGGTCATGTAGTTGTTGTTTCCTGTGTCCACGGGATAATTTTCAAAGATGAATATGGTGTAGGAGGCATAAGGAACAACAAATGAATGCATCATCATAACTACATTAACAAAAAACGTAGATGGAAAATAAACTTGATTTACCCAATGTTTTTTTGTAATGGAATTCAATCTTTGAATATTTTTTTTTTGGTTCTTGAATCTAAGCCTCTTCTTATTTGGAAACATAAACATATTTTGGTTAGGTTCCATGGATGATAACTGGATCAAAAATGTATGCATCGAAGGTTACCACTTTACATAATTGTGTATACATTCGATGCCACAACTGGTGTGTACCCTTGCAAGTAACTGTAGAGAAGTCAAATTGGAATCGAGTGAAAGCGAGGATTTTGTTTTCTTATATCGTCATTCTCAATGCTTGATTCAAATGTTAGAAATGATCCCACAATATCAATATGTAATATTTGTTTGAATAACTTGATAATTGGAATCCGTAATTCCCTCTTGTCCTGTGCACATTGCCCACACCATTTTGAGTTTTGGTTATTACTTTCACTTCCTTACTTGTAAGAAAATCATTCTTATTTTGTTTTTACTAGCTATTCCTCCAAAGAATCTATTAATCATTCCTTAAAATATGTGAAGTCATGCTATGATTATTTTTATTGTTATGGGTTTCATATTTTCAATAATGAATGTATATATGGAGTGGAAGAAAACTATAATTGGTTTTATTATTTGTTAATTATTTTCCTATATTCGTTTGTCTCAAATGGAAAGATGCATAACCAATTAATGAAGAGAGTGGCATAGTTCAAATTAGTAGTTCTTGATATTCTTCAGAACTGAGAGAATATATTGTTGATTTATTTATGTGAATCTATTAGAATATGATGAATCTTGTTGTTATTGGGTACTTCAATATCAACAATTACAAGTTATCTATGTATGAAAGTGTGTAACTGACGAAAGTTTAGTTGTATAATTGACTACTGGATATGCTCATTATCTAAACTACCTACTTATATAACTGTCAAAAATGAAGTTCACTGTATTTTCATAGATGGAAGTAAGTTCGTAGAGAAATTTATTATCAATATTTTCCTTGAGTCAAGGAGATTCAATTCTACAAGTACATCATTAGTGGTTAGAGGAAGTTATATTTTAAATGGAGGTCAAGTGGTACATTAAAGTTTTCATGGTGAAGAACATTATGACCTATTCTCCTATATGCAAAATTTAGTCCATAAGGCCCATCATGAAATGTCTTGAGAATATAATGAATTTCATCGTCACACACCATCTAATTTGTTAATCAAAACTAGTGTGGAAGAGATAGCCATTCCAATAAAAAGAGGCTTATTGGCATAAAATTAAAAAATAATAATATTTATGGTAAGTTGTATTTTTTTATATATTTGAAAAAAAATTGTTTATTTTCTTGATAATTGACAAATTGAAAAATAAAAAATTAATTAAAAAAACATAAAAAACAAAATACTGAAATATTTATTAATAAATAAACTTTATATATTATACTGCAAATATATATTTACATAAATAAAAACTATATTGATTATATTTATATGATAAATAAAGTAAATAAATATAAACAAACAAATAAATAAATAAATGTAATATTGATTTCCGTTTAGCATTTATGTATATTATTACATTCTATTATTCGAGGTACATTTTATTATTACTCAAGCTTTGTTCTGCTGCACTCTCTCATTCCTTCAAAACACTCATTTCTAACATGTTCAACATCTCGCGAAGCATTTCGTTTCTGTCTCCATCGTCGTTCAAGAAATCCTGGTACTTTATTTCCACCTTGAATTTATTTCCATCGTTTTTTGTGCTTTATTTCCACCTTAAATTTATAGATAACACAAGGTAATTTATTGTGGAGGTGAACAAACAGAGATCTATCTTTACTTTAGATCTATCAAGCACTAAGAGGGATCAAATATTTCAACATGAAAACCTCTTTTTTTGGGCGCAAAACTCAAAGAAAGGTTTGCAACTTGAAAGACCTTATCACTCTATCTACTTAATAGGTTTGAATTTAAGATGGATCTAGGATAGTTTTTATAGAAGATGCATTATAAGGAAAGTATGGATGTTTATGAAGAATGAATTGATGTCTCCTAACATTTAAAATTAATTTATATATCTATGATAATGTTAAAAGTGTTGAATATAATTGTAAATCACATAAACACATATAAATAATATCAATAATCCTAATACATAGAATGTAATGGTCCTCATATTTTCTTTGTCCACGACATGAAATGGTGAACAAAATGCAAAAACTAATAGAAAATTTTAGATAATATTGATTAGTTTTCTGTAACCTTTATAATTTTTAAATTTTATTATTTTAAAATTACAATTCCTTCAATATTCATGACTTTTGTATTGGACTAAATGATCAAAATTATAGTTCAAATAACAACTTAAAAAATTAATAAAATATTTTATTTACCTAAAATTCATAAAAACTTTGAAAATGTATGTTAATTGTTTCAGAGAAGAGGCATAAAATAAAAGGTTTTTTTTGGTATTATTTATTTTGTAGTAATCTAAATATATTTCAACACAAAATTCACCCTTTAAACAGAGTGTCACAATTTAACTTTTATGTTGATATTTTGACTGCACTAGATTTATGGCTAGCTCAAAACAACATAATAGCAATTAACTTTTATTTACCTCAAATAATCCCTACATTGCACAATCTAGGTTAAGATGCATGTTTTCCTCTCTAGGCATCCCTTAACATTTTTATCTAATATAGATAGATATATGATTGGTATATACTCTCCCTTTACAACTTCTGTTGCTAGCACATGGATATATTGTGACAACACATAATTAGTGGCCACTGAGTTCAAAGATCTATAGTTTCCTAGACTCATAAAATTATGTTTTTCATTATTCCTGGTGGAATCAAGCATATTAGTAGACATGAAAGCACAAATTAATATGTTACTAGCACACCAAATAATTTTTAATAACCTCTCTATATCTCAACAGTGATCTTCTAAATTTTCAATGATGGTATATCTTATTTCTATCCATAGCTATATGAATATGAAATTGTACATATTAGTGTTACAATTCATGGAGTGAAATCATCACATATGTAGCTAAAGGCTAGACTAAAATATGTTTCAGAAAAAGGCATAAACCATCATAATACCTACACATCTCCCTTATATGAGGATTTAGGGCATCATTCGTACAATCTGCGTAGCCTAGCCCAGCCCAACCTAATCTAGCATAAACTATTCTAGCCTAGCCTATACTAGTGTTGCATAGCTTAACCTAATCTAGCCTAATACAACCTATCCTAATGTAGCCTCTCCTAGCTTAGCCTAGCCTAACCTAACATAGCCTAGCCTAGCGTAGCCTAATCCAATCTAATCTAGGCTAATCTAGCCTACCCCAATCTAGCCTAGCCACTAGGCGGATCTAGCCTGGCCTAATCTAGCATAGCCTAGCCTATCCTAGACTAAAATAACTTTTCCTATCCTAGCTTTACCTTAACTAGCTTATCCTGAACTAGCCTATCCTAACCTATCCTAAACTAGATTATCTAACATAGTCTAACGCATGTCTAATCTAGCCTAAACTAGTTGAGTGTAACCCAACATAGCCTGGCTTAGCCTAGCCTCACTTAAACCAGCCTAGTCTACCAAGGCCTCAACTAGATTAGTGTACCCTATTCTAAGATTAGCCTAGGCTAGGCTAGCCTAAACTAGCTTGGCCTTCTCTACCCTGTCCTAACCTAGCCTAGCCTAGGCTAGGCTAGCCTAAACTAGCTTGGCCTTATCTACCCTATCCTAAGCTAGCCTATCCTAGCCTAAGCTAGGGTAGCCTATCGTAGGCTTGCCTAAGGTAGCCTACCCTAGCCTACCCCAGACTAGCTTACGCTAACCTACCCTAGACTAGCTTACCCTAGCCTATCCTAGCCAAGCCTAGCCTAGCCTAAAATACAAATTTTTAAAAATGTTCAAGTTTAAAGATTTCAGATTACCTCTCTTAGCCTTCCCTGCCTAAGCCTAGCCTACCCTAGCATATCCTAGCCTACACTAGACTAGCCTAGTCTAGCCTAGCCTAGAGTACACTACCCTAGCCTAACCTACAACACCCTAGCCTACCCTAGCCATACCCTACCCTAGCCTAACCTACCCTACCATAACATAGTCAGACCTACCTATCCTTGCCTAGCCTACCCTAGCCTACCTTAGCCTACCCTACCCTAGCCTACCATACACTAAACTAGCCTTGCCTACCCTACCCTAACCTACCCTACCCTAGATTACCCTTCCCTACCTTAGCCTACCCTACCCTAGACTACCCTAGCCTACACTAGCCTATCCTACCCTATCCAAGCTTAGCCTAGCTAGCCTACCCTACATTATGCTAACCTACAACCTATCGTAGTCTAGCCTTGCCTACCCTACCCTAACCTACCCTACCTTAACCTACCCTAACCTACCCTGGCCAACCCTACCCAACCCTAGCCTACCTAGGCTAGCCTACCTAACCTACCTAACCTACCTAGCTTACCGTAGCTCACCTATCCTACCT
>APFE030123292.1:0-14867 GCA_000404065.3 Pinus taeda | reverse complement strand
GCGAGAATCTTCATCAAGCTCAGAACCGTATAAAGCAACAGGCTGACCAACATCGCTCAGAGCGCCAATTTCAAGAAGGGGATCAGGTCTTTTTGAGGCTGCAACCCTACAAGCAAACATCACTCAAAGACAAGGGTTGTCAAAAGCTCTCTCCAAAATTATATGGACCATACCAAGTACTTCAGCGCATTGGAGAAGTGGCTTACAAGTTGGCTTTGCCACCTACAGCAAAAATCCACCCAATTTTCCATGTATCGTGCCTCAAGAAAGTGATTGGGAACAATGGCCGAGTTCAAACCAGTCTACCGGAAGGGTCAATCTGGCTTCAACCGGAACAGGTTCTAGACACACGAGACAAGCACCTGCACAGCCGCATGATTAAAGAGGTCCTCGTCAAATGGAAAGACACCTCTCCGGAAGATGCAACTTGGGAACCAGCCACTATTCTTCAGCAGTTTCCATAGCTTCAGCCTTGAGGACAAGGCTAGTTTTAAGGGGGAGGGCATGTTAGGGTCCCACCCTAACCCCCTTATTCATGTCATGGGATCACGTCATAGTCAAGATTCAATAAAGCCCATACTAATATTTGTAAGTGGTTAACCTAGTTAGTTGCAAATGGGACCACAATTAGTTGTAAATGGGCGGTAGTATTAGATAGATGGTATTAATAAAACCCACGGTATTGGCCCGTGGTATTGCAGGTATGAGTCATATATAAAGGATAGAGACTCCCTACAAGGAGCATCGTGTCTTGTTTTGTAATCGAGCTCTGCTCTATTGGAGGTTGCCCCCTCGAAGAGGCCTGTGAACCTTTCTCTCTGAGTAATAAAATCTTTGCTATTCTGTGTTCTGGGTATATTTTCTTAGCATATTCTGTGTTCTCGGTATTTTTTCTCGCATATTCTCGGTTCGGTATTGCTTTGCATGTTAAGAAGCATAACACTTCACATGCACGGCCTCAAATGACACACTGAAATGAAGGGACAAGGGAGAGTCGGGCAAACGAGCTGCACGAATGTGCACAAAGCCAACCTCGGGTCACAACTTAGCATTTTTTGATACGAGCTCGTTCACCCGGGCGTGCCCTCACCCGACCCGCCCGAACGAATTCACATGGACCCTTTCACCCGACCCGCCTGAATGACTTCACAGGGACGCCCTCGCCCTACCTGCCTGAACGAGTTTCACATGCACGCCCTCAAACGACTCATCGAAACGAAGGGACAAGGGAGAGCCGGGCAAACAAGCTGCACGAACGTGCACAAAGGCAACCTCGGGTCACAACTTAGCATTTTCTGATATAGGCTCATTTGCCCGGGCGCGCCCTTGCCCAACCCGCCCGAACGACTTCACACGGACGCCCTCACCCGACCCGCCCGAATGACTTCACACGGACGCCCTCGCCTGACCCGCCCTGTCAGGACTTGCTGTTCGTGCGACGGGCAGGGAAACTCCACCATGCAAAGTGCATGTGAAACTTGAATTGAAATGAACCTTGGGTGAGTTTATAAGGTGTTGGGTGAGTTGGGTGGGCGGTCCCATGAGTTGGGTGGTCTGACCATCCTCCAGGCGAAACACCACATTATGAATGAGTCGGCCGGGTGACACAACCCGCCACCCGCCCATATATATTGGAGTGCGTTTGGAGGAAAATGACCATCAATCATTCGATCAACAAGTTCGAACAAGGAGTTCTGAAGTGCGTGGATGAGCTCGCACGACGGGTAGAACTCGGGTGTAAACTCGTTCATAAAATTCGTTCGGATAGTCGTTCGGGAAAATCGTTCGGACAGTCGTTCGGGAAACGCGTTCGGACAATCGTTCAGGAAAGTTGTTCGGGAAACGCGTTCGGACATTCGTTCAGAAAACTCGTTCAGACGGTCGTTCGGGAAAATCGTTCAGGAAACTCGTTCAAGCAGTCGTTTAGGAAAGTCGTTCAGGAAAATCGTTCAGACAGTCGTTCTGAAAACTCGTTTGGACAGCCGTTTGGGAAAGTCGTTCAGGAAAGTCGTTCAGGCAGGTCATTCAGGAAGGTTGTTCGAACAGTCGTTCAGCCAGGTCATTCAGGCAGGTCATTCGGGCAGGTCGTTTGGGCAGGTCATTCAAGCAAGTCATTCGGGAGGTCGTTCAGGCGGGACTCGGGCGAGGTCGTGTGGCGACCCGGGTGAGGTCGTCCGGGCGAACCGTGTGAAGTCGTGTGGCGACCCGGGTGAAGTCGTGCGACGACTTGGATGAAGTTGAACAGGTGAACGGGTGGACGTGTGGATGAGCGGCCGAGTGAGGGCGCACTGTGCATGACGAAATGGTGAAGTGTTGATATTGTGAACGGAGGTGTGACTCTTGCGGAGGCGCTCGTGTGTGGCGACTTGGTTACAATGAGACGTGCCTGAGTTGGGAAAACAACACGATCGTGCGACGAGGTGAACGAAGGGTTGGTGAGTCATGCGGCGATCGTGCGGAGGTGCCAACGAGCTGGGCAACCAAGTTTGCCGAAGTTGGAAATTTGGCTAAGTATAAATTTGGGGTTTCCTATACTTGTAAAAGTGAAGATTGTATAATATATTGATATCGGGCAAACTCATATTGCAGGGAGTTGCCCCTCCCTTTATATTGTTGTGCATTTCTCTTGTATAATGCTGTTGATATTGAATGTGTATGGGTGTTCATTGGTATAAAGGCACATTAATAATACTTGGTAATGAAAATAAAACTAAGTATGGATTGTTAAGGCGTAGTCTACAATCGTAAGTATTGGTGAAAAGAAAATGGTTGGTAGTGTTGCACCTCACCTAGCATGGTTGGAAGACTACCGTAGGCTTTGGGGCATGACAGTTGGTATCAGAGCTCATGAACAGGTTCGAGTGTTGAAGCATTGAAGCTGATACACAACTTGACAGTTGGTATCAAAGCAAGGTTGCTCGTGACAAAGTGACAGTGGAAGCAGGTACTTGCAGGTGAAGGAAGCTAGTTTCACATACAAGTGGAACAAGGGTCGGTTCATGGTTGCAGGGAACTTGGTGAAGCTGGTGAAGGTTGGAACTGGAGGTCGTAGAGTTGGGTAGGCGGTACTACGTGCTATTCATACGATTTGGGCACTTGTCAGGGGTGGCAAGTGGGACTGCGTGTGGGCAGGTATACATGGTTTGGGTGTTTGTGGACCAAACGAAGTGCGAACCGGGGAAGACGTGTGACAAGGCATGGCAGGTTTGGCGGAATGCGAAGGGAAGCTCTTGCTTACCTTATACAGGTTGAAGCAGATGAAAAAGGAGAATCCCTGGATTCGAGAGAAGCTTGCAGTCTTGGAAAAGAATGTTGAAGACGAACTTCTTCAACTTGGATGGACATTGGAGAAAGATGAAGTTGCAGATTGTGAAAATAAGGAAGAGGAAGCCGTGATAGTTGAAGATGTTGCAGACATGATCATGATGGAGGATGAACTTGAGATTGATCAATTTGGACTAGGATCGTGCAGTTTGCAGACATGGATGGATGAGGGTACTCTCATGGAGGAACCTCATGATGATGATGATGATGTAAGTACTATTGATACTTGTGTTTCACTTGAGCATTTGGTAGATGGACCGTGTGCAGGGAAGGGCAAAGCTAATTTGCCGATGCTAGGGAGCATCTTACCATGGATGTTTATGATGGGACCTTGTATGGAGAAGCAAGGATTGTTGACTGTTGCAGGACTTGTTGGGGTTGTTTGTGACCTTATGGTAGAAGGTACAAAGTCCCGTGACAAGGTGGAACTTGATGATCATTGTGGAGGAATGGGTCATGCTTTAGCCACATCATTAAGTGCCTGGCATGACTCATGGATAGATTGGAGGGCACACTCTTGGGTGGACTTCTCATGGCCGAGACCAAGAGAGCAATTCTTGGTGGAACCTTTGGTGGAGGAGCTATGATGGAGAGACTCATGTGATGATGATATGGTTGGGTGACCGAGTTCACTAGACCGAAGATTGCAGACTTAGATAGGGATGACCGATTGTTGTGATGGGTCTACTTGGTTGGACTACATGGCAACTTAGTCATGGACATCAGGTTGGATACATGGAGCATGGTAGTCTTATACAGGGAAATTATGTGGGAGCACTTGTAGAGGTGTCACTTATGGGCATCCAACGAGGAGTGCCAAAGCAGAGATGTTGTGCATGTGGATTTGCTAGTGTGACATGGAGATGTTTTGTGTACAAGCCGATGGAGAGGTTGTGCACTCTTGTACAACAAGACCATGGACTTGGATAGAGTTGTGAGTAGACTATGGGGCATTCTTACTACATGGAGAGCTGAGGCATCTTGCAAAGACCTTTGGGTCTAGACTTGTGTGCTTGCTAGAGTGTTGGTTGGGGATGGATTATGGAGCTCATGATGACATGAGATTGTTGTGACTTTTGGGGACTTCATATATGGTGGAATTAGAGGATTTGATGCATTGAGGAGCTGAGGTTAGAGACTTTGATGCAGGATGGGGTGCATACTTTCAAGTACATGTATGGGAATGGATTGAAAGAGTGACTTGATGTGGAGGATCGATATTAGCTACTTTGGAGAGTTGGAGTTTGATGAGATGGTCTCTTCATATTGAGGGGGCACACATGGATGATGTTGGGATAGATGTGGCTGATTTCATGCAGCTCATTGACACCAAACATCATGGACAACATGTTGCAGATGAGATGAGGGCTACTTCATGGACCTGAGCATGGCTTACACTTATATGGATGGATTCTTGATCAAGTTGATGATGTGATAGGATTTTCTGAGAAACGATTGATGGTGGCATGAGGATGTTCACTCTCATGATTTGAGCGTGATGGTTGGATTAGCTACCCAACTAGTTCAGACATGGGGATGCATAGTGTACAAAGATATGTTGGCATTGTGTTGGAGTATCATGGCAGCAATTCACATGGGATGACACATGATAATGTCGACACGAGATGTTGCAGTACGCATGTAGCTTGAGATGGGGAGGCCAGCCTTCCACGATGGGGAGAAACATGTGGAGACTGTGACAGTGTGGTCAATGGTCATGGATTGAGATGATTTCCGATGTATGACATACCGATGGGTGTATACCTTGGTATGGTGATCTTGGTGACAGATGGTTGCCAGGATGAGATATTGTTGAGGACGATAATGACCTCCAGTGGGGGAGGATGTCAGGACCTGTGGTTCGTGCGACGAGAAGGGTAACTCCACCATGCGAAGTGCATATGAAACTTGAAACGAAATGAACCTTGGGCAAGTTTATAAGGTGTTGGGTGAGTTGAGGGGTCCCATGAGTTGGGTGGGCCGACCATCCTCCGGGCGAGACAACACATTATGAACGAGTCGGTCAGACATTTGGTGTGGGTCGGCTGGGTGACACAACCCACCACCTGCCCGTATATATTGGAAGGCGTTTGGAGGCAAACAACCATCAATCATTCGATCAACAAGTTCGAACAAGGAGTTCTGAAGTGTGTGGATGAGCCTGGACGACGGGTGGAACTCGGGTGTAAACTCGTTCAGAAAATTCATTCGGAAAGTCATTCGAGAAAATCATTCAGACAGTCGTTCGGGAAACTCGTTTGGATAGTCGTTCAATAAAGTTATTTGGGAAACTCGTTCGGACAGTCGTTCAGAAAACTTGTTCGAACGGTCATTCAGGAAAATCGTTTGGACAGTCGTTCGGGAAACATGTTCGGACAGTCGTTCAAGAAAGTTGTTCGGGAAGCTTGTTCGGACAGTCGTTCAGAAAAGTCATTCGGACAGTCATTCAGGAAAGTTGTTCAGGAAAGTCGTTCAGGCAGGTCGTTCAGGCAGGTCATTCGAACAGTCGTTCAGGCAGGTCATTCAGGCGGGTCATTTGAGCAGGTCGTTCAAGTAGGTCATTCTGGGAGGTCGTTCAGGCAGGACTCGGCCGAGGTCGTTCGGGCAACCCGGGCTAGGTCGTGTGGCGACCCGGGTGAGGTCGTTCGGGCGAACCGGGTGAAGTCGTGTGGCGACCCAGGTGAAGTCGTGCGACAACTTGGGCGAAGTTGAACGGGTGAACGGGTGGACATGCGGACGGGCGGCCAGGTGAGGGCATGCCGTGCACGACGAAACGGTGAAGTGTTGAGATTATGAACGGAGGTGTGACTTGTGCCGAGGTGCCTGTGTGTGGCGACTTGGTTACGACGAGATGCTCCCGAGTTGGGCAAACAACACGATCGTGCGACGAGGTGAACGAAGGGTTGGTGAGCCATGCGGTGACCGTGCGGAGGTGCCGACAAGATAGGTAACCGAGTTTGCCGAAGTTGGAAATTTGGCTAAGTATAAATTTGGGGTTTCCCAAGGACTTAGCCTATACTTGTAAAAGTGAAGATTGTATAATATATTGATATCGGGCATACTCATATTGCAGGGAGTTGCCCCTCCCTTTATATTTTTGTGCATTTCTCTTGTATAATGTTGTTGATAATGAATGTGTATGGGTGTTCATTGGTATAAAGGCACATAAATAATACTTGGTAACGAAAATAAAACTAAGTATGGATTGTTAAGGCGTAGTCTACAATCGTAAGTATTGGTGAAAAGAAAATGGTTGGTACTACCCCACCTCGCCTAGCATGGTTGGAAGACTACCATAGGCTTGGGGGCGTGACACGCCCGAATGAGTTTCACACGCACGCCCTCAAACGACTCACTAAAATGAAGGGACAAGGGAGAGCCGGGCAAATGAGCTGCACGAACGTGCGCAAAGCCAACCTCGGGTCACAACTTAGCATTTTTTGATACGGGCTCGTTCGCCTGGGCGCGCCCTCGCCCGACCTTACCTAGACGACTTCACATTGGACGCCCGCTCCGCCGAACCCCACCGAACGACTTCAATGGACGCCCTCGCCCCACCCGCCCGAACGAGTTTCACACGCACGCCCTCAAATGACTCACCAAAACGAAGGGACAAGGGAGAGCTCGGCAAATGAGCTGCACGAACGTGCACAAAGCCAAACTCGGGTCACAACTTAGTATTTTTTGATACGGACTCGTTCGCTCGGGCGCGCCCTCGCCCGACCTGCCCGAACGACTTCACACCGATGCCCTCGTCAACCTACCTGAACGAGTTCACACGCACACCCTCAAACGACACACCAAAATGACGGGACAAGGGAGAGCCGGGAAAATGAGCTGCACGAATGTGCACAAAGCCAACCTCGATTCACAACTTAGCATTTTTTGATATGGGCTCATTCGCTCAGGTGCGCCCTCGCCTCACCCACGTGAACGACTTCACATAGATGCCCTCGCCCGACCCGCCTGAACGACTTCACACGGATGCCCTCGCCCGACCCACCTGAACGACTTCAGATGCACGCCCTAAAATGACTCACTGAACCGAAGGGACAAGGGAGAGCCGGGAAAATGAGCTGCACGAACATGCACAAAGCAAACCTCGGGTCACAACTTAGCATTTTTGATACGGGCTCGTTCAACCAGGCGCACCCTCGCTTGACCCACCAGAACGACTTGACACGAACGCCCTCGCCCGACCTGCCCGAACGAGTTGACACGGATGCCCTTGCTCGAACCGCCCGAACGAGTTTGCACAGATGCCCTCGCCCGATCTGCCTGAATGAGTTAACACGGACACCCTTGCCCGACCTGCCCGAACGAGTTTGCACGAACGCCCTCACCCGACCCGCCCGAACGAGTTTTCCCGAACGACCTGCCTGAATGACCCGCCTGAATGAGTTTGCCCAAACGACTTGCCCAAACGAGTTTGCACGGATGCCCTCGCTCACACGAGTTTGCATGGACGCCCTCGTCCGACCCACCCTATCATGCCCCCAATTCTTTTTTCCTTTAATTGGCCGAGTGCGGCACCTCTTAAGTAACCAACCTTTTCCATAATTATGTTACTTTACGAACTACGACTTCATTCATGTAAAAAAACCTTCAATTATATTATAATGTGTGGAAACCATTATAACAACATGATAAATGATAATAGAAATGCCAACAGTATGCAGGAGAAGAACATCTTTTACTATATATGAGATTTTGTTACAATGGCTGGGAGCGTCGCTCCACCGGCGTTCATAAATAAGGTTGGGCGCCCACCCATGCATGAGCGCACAACGGTCGTACCTCAGCACTCCAATAACAATCCAATACAACCTTCGCCCGAATGTGCGGGCGCGTCCATGCACACCCGCACGAACCTCAACCCGTGTATTTCCTGGCGCCCTCACCATGTGCGTTCACCCATGGGTCGGGTGGTCCACCGCGCCCTCGCCCCGTGTGCCTCTACTCGGCAGGCGGTTCACCCGCACTTCACCCGCGCTACACAAAACTCGTGTCGCCTTGCCCAACTGGCGGGCGCATCCCCAAACTCCGTGCTGCGGTTGTTCATTCCCTTCGCACCTCTCCTTATGCGACTATTCCATAAGTGATGTATGTTGTGCGATGGATGATGCCTCCAAATGCGTGCACATCCCATGTGTATATACGCCTCCCATGGTAGTGACCTTGCCCAAGGCCGACCTACCATATCGCCCAGCCGATGCCCTCAACTCATGAAGTGAACACCCTCCTTATGATTCGGCTTCACCCATCGTTCGTATGCCTTGGCTGCCATATAAGTGATGGTCGCCCAAGCACTCTCATCTCCATGTCATGCCTTGGTCGCCATCGTGTTTTGCCTTAGTCAATTTCGCTCAAGTGGAGGTGTGCGCACCCGGTCCATAACCACAGGCATTACATCCTCCCCCACTGGAAATCATTGTCGCCCTCGACAATCCCGTCTGCCTCAGTATCCTTTGTTCATGCCTCACAATCTTCCTCTTCCATCTCCAAAGTGAGTCCTCTGATTCCCAACTCTCCTCCTCCGGTGCTTCCTTCCATCTAATAAGGTACTCCCGTTTCTGGTGGCAACCAATCCCTGTAGTCCTGAAGCTCAAAATCTTCTCCAACTCCAAGCTTGGTTTGTCCACTATCCCGGCTGGTCCTCTCGGCGGTTCAGCTCTCTCTGGATGGTCTGAATTAAGTCTACATCTCTTCAACTGACTAATGTGAAAACCTGGATGCTTCATGTGCATATGGTGCGGACGCTCCAGCTCATAAGCAACCTCCCCCACTCGCTTCTTAACCTGAAATAGTCCCTCATACTTTCGTGTCAGTTTGGCAGCCATCCCCTTGGCTGGCTAAAACCGCTCCCCGGTAATCCTGAGAAACACCATATCTCCCACACTGACGTGTACATCCCGTCTTCCCCTATCAGCATACTTCTTCATCCTCCTTGTAGTATCGTGCAAGCATAACCATGCCAACTCCAAGGTCTCCTCCCAAGCCTTCATGAACCTCTTTGCATGAGGACTCCTAAAAAAACCTCCTGTCACAACGGTGTGTGGTGCAACCGGCATCTACCCATTCACCAACTCAAATGGACTGTACCCTGTCGCGGAACTCTTTTGAATATTGTAGCTAAACTGAGCAACATCTAAGAGTTTAGGCCAATTCTTCTGATCAGCCATCACATAATGTCTCAAGTAGTCGTCCAGCAATGCGTTGGTCCTCTCGGTCTACCCATTTGTCTGGGGATGGTAGCTCGAACTCCTCAACAACTCTGTCCCAACGAACTTGAACAATGTGGTCCAAAATCTCCCTGTAAAATGCGGATCTCTATCTGACACAATGCTCAATGGCATCCCCCAATACTTCACTATGTTCTTAAAGAACAACTCCGCAGTCCACTCAGCTCCACAAGGTATCTTTGTCGGAACAAAGACAACATATTTGGAAAAATGATCAACCACGACCATGATCCCATTATACCCCTGCACCTATGGTAACTGAGTGATGAAGTCCATTGAGACACTCATCCATGGCCTCTTTGGAATTGGTAGAGGCTGCAACAGCCCTCCTTGCCTCTGAGTATCTGATTTGTCCTGCTGACAAATGATGCACGTATGTACATACTCCTCCACATCCTCCCACATCTTCTCCTAAAAGAACCCCCTCTCCAACAATGCCAAAGAACGACGCTACCCTGGGTGGCCAACCCATAGAGAATCATGGCACTCCTTCAAAAGGTGCCTCCTGAGACCAGATGTCTTTGGAACATAGAGTCGGATTCCAAAGAACAAGTAACCGTCCCATAGAAATAACTTTCGTGTCTTCCCTTCCTTTATTTTCTTCACTATATTCTGTGCCAAAGTATTGGTTTCAACACTTTCCTTCAGTTTGTTTTGCATCTCTTCTGACATCTGAACCCGACTTCTACTCCTTACTACCCGGTCTTCACCCTCCAATGCTGCAAATTGTCCCTTCCTACTAAGGGAATCTGCTAGCGCATTGTGTCTACCCGGTCTATACTCAATAGACATGTTGAACTCTACCAAGAAGTCCTGCCAACGAGCTTGCTTCGCAGAAAGCTTTGGTTGTGATGCAAAATAACTTGCTGCAACGTTGTCAGTCTTGACAACAAACAACTTCCCAATCAGGTAATGCCTCCACACATGAAGACTATGGATGATCGCAGTCATCTCCTTCTCATGAACCAGATACCTCTGTTCTCTATCCTGCAATTTCCAACTCTCATACGCCACCGGATGGCCATCCTACATAAGAACCCCTCCTATGGAAAAATATGAAGCATCAGTGTGTACCTCAAACGGTCTCCCGAAGTCAGGAAACTTCAGTATCGGTGCTGTAACCATCCTCCTCTTCAAGTCATCAAATGCCTTTTGACATTTATCAGTCCAACACCACCTCTTGTCTTTCTTCAATAAGTCTGTCAGTGCCGATGTCACCTTGGTGTAACCTTCTACAAACTTCCGTTGGTAGTTGGTCATGCCCAAGAACACCCTCATCTCATGGACATTCTTTGGTTCAACCCAGTCCTCAATCGCCTTCACTCTGCTTAGCTCCATCCATATGTACCCCTCACCAACAATACGCCCAAGGAACGGAATCTCGGTCTGAGCGAACACACACTTAGACTTCTTCAAGAACAACTGATTCTCCCTTAGTGCCTCGAACACCATCACCAAGTGCTTCTTATGATCCTCCATGTTGTCACTGTACACCACTATATCATCCAAGTATACTACTACGAACGAATCCAACTATGGTCGTAGAACATCATTCATCAAAGTGAAAAACGTCGCAGGAGCATTGCACAACCTGAATGGCATAACAAGGAACTCAAAGCTACCATAACTTGTTACGATCGCGGTCTTCTTCTCATCTCCTTTAGCTATCCGCACCTGATAGTACCCATGCCTCAAGTCCAGCTTGGAAAACACTCGGGCTTTCACAAGCTTGTCAAAGAAATCAGCAGCCAATGGCAAAGGATACATGTTCCTCACCGTCTGCTTGTTCAATGCATGGTAGTCACAGCACATCCGTAGCTCATTGGAATCCTTCTTCTGCTGGAATAATACTGGAGCTCCATAAGGGGACCTTGAAGGTTTAATGAAACCTGCATCAGCTAACTCCTTTAGCTGCCATTTCAATTCCTCCAACTCAGGCCTTGTTAAATGAAAAGGTGCTCTTGCCGGGGGTTGCTTCCCTGGTTCAAGCTCAATGCTATGGTCCACTGCATGCGTTAGTGGAAGCTTCTTCAGTAGCTCATCAGGCGTCAAATCCACATACTCAGCCAGAACATTAGAAATCTCAGCTGGAACAGGCATCCCCACTCCATCACCTTCGACTCCCTTGAACATCACCACATATGTCTCCATATCTGACTCCTTCATATCCTTCTCCAAACTCAGTGTAGAAACATGCTGCACCTTGACTTCCCTCCTTTGCCTATGAGTGGGAAAAGTCCAAGTTTGTGTCTATCCAACCAGCACCACCTCATCACAGAAGGGGACAACAATAGCCCTATTTCCCTTCAAGAAATCCTGTCCAAGTATCACATCAAAGTCGTTCATCTCCATCACCGTGAAGTCCAACTGACCCATCCAGTCTTTTATCTACACCGGCACTTCGTGTGCCAAACCCGCCACCTTAGCTCTAGAGTTCACTGCCTTGACCTCCATGTTTGATGGGAGGATCATGAGTCTGACCTCTCTTGCCAACCGTGTCGTCATAAAGTTATTAGTGGCCCCTGTATCCACAAGAGCTTGAATGGTCTTACCATAGACCATCAAGTCCATGAAACCCAGACTGTTCATCCATGATTTCTCCATAACCTATCCTTGCATACATACCCGTTTACTTCGTTCATCATCAAGCAACGGCTTCACCACCTGTGAACCTGCTCTGATACCACCTATCACGCCCCCAATTCTTTTTTCCTTTAATTGGCCGGGTGCGACACTGCCTAAGTAACCAACCTTTTCCATAATTATGTTACTTTACGAACTACGCCTTCATTCATGTATAAAAACATTCAATTATATTATAATGTGTGGAA
The DNA here is from genome assembly GCA_000404065.3 of Pinus taeda. Lineage (NCBI taxonomy): Eukaryota > Viridiplantae > Streptophyta > Pinopsida > Pinales > Pinaceae > Pinus > Pinus taeda. The sequence continues at coordinate 2,470 of APFE030123292.1, read as the reverse complement.
ACCATTATAACAACATGATAAACAACAATAGAAATGCCAAAAATATGCAGGAGAATAACATCTTTTATTATATATGAGAATTTGTTACAATGGCCGGGAGCGTCTCTCCACCGGCGTTCATAAACAAGGTTGGGTGACCGCCCATGCAAGAGCGCACAACGATTGCACCTCAACACTCCACTAACAATCCAATACAACCTTCACCCGAATGGGTGGGCGCGCCCTTGCACACCCGCACAAACCTCAACCCATGTATTGCCCAACGCCCTCACCGTGTGCGTTCACCCATGGGTAGGGTGGTCCACCGCGCCCTCGCCCCGTGTGCCTCTACCCGGCGGGTAGTTCACCCGCACTTCACCCGTGCTACACAAAACTCGTGTCACCTCGCCCGACTGGCAGGTGCATCCCCAAAGTCCGTGCTGTGGTTGTGCATTTCCTTCGCACCTCTCCCTATGTGACTACTCCATAAGCGATGTATGTTGTGCGATGGATGATGCCTCCAGATGTGCACACATCCCATGTGTATATACGCCTCCCATGGTAGCAACCTTTCCCAAGGCCAACCTACCATATCGCCCAGCTGACGCCCTTAACTCATGAAGAAAAAACCCTCCTTATGAGTCGGCTTCACCCATCATTCGTATGACTTGGATGCCATATAAGTGATGGTCGCCCAAGCGCTCTCATATCCATGTCGCGCCTTGGTCGCCATCGCGTTTTGCCTTAGTCGACTTCGCTCAAGTGGAGGTGCGTGCGCCCGGTCCATAACCACAGGTGTTACACACCTGATCGAGATTGCACAAACTCCCTCTCTTGAACGACCCGCCCAAACGCATTTGCACGGACGCCCTCTCCCGAACGAGTTTGCACGGACGCCCTCGCCCGACCCGCCCGAACTAGTTTACACGGGTGCCCTCAAACGACCCGCCTGAACGAGTTTACATGGTAAACGACCTTCCCGAACAAGTTTACATGGGCACCCTCAAATGACCCACCCGAACGAGTTTACATGGAAAACGACCTACCTGAACGAGTGTTTACACGTCAAACGACCCGCTCGAACGAGTTTACATGGGCTCCGAGACACGACCAAAACGAAGGCACAAGGGAGATTCGGGAAAATGGGCAGCACGATCGTGCACAAAGCCCACTCCCGTTCACAACTTAGCATTTTGTATATGGCCACGTGTGCCCTGGGCACTGTCACATGACATGACACGACCTGACCCCACCCGCCCCAACGCGTTTGCATGGGCACCCACACAGGACATGTCCCAACCCACCCGAATGAAATTTGGGGTTTCCATGCACGCATGACCCGAACGAAATTTTGGGGTTTCTGTGGGTGCATGACCTGAATGAAGGCACAAGGGAGCGTCAGGAAAACGGGCCGCATGAACGTGCAGAAGACACACGAGCGGTCACGACTTAGCGTTTTTGGCACGGCCACGTGTGCCCGTGCACCCACACATGGCACGACACGGCCCGACCGGCCTTGGGCAAGCCGACCCGACCCGCCCGAATGCGTTTGCATGGGCACCCACACACGACACGACACGACCTGACCCGAACAAAATTTGGGGTTTCCTTGTATGCACAACCCGAACGAAGGCACAAGGGAGCGTCGGGCAAACGGGTTGCATGAACGTGTATAAGGCACACGGGGGGTCATGACTTAGCATTTTTTGCACTGCCACATGTTCCAGAGCACCCATGCATGGCACGACCCGACCCGCCCGAATGAAATTTGGGGTTTCCATGGGTGCACGACCTCGAACGAAGGCACGAGGGAGCGTCGGGCAAACAGGTTGCACGAACATGCAGAAGGCACACGGGTGGTCACACCTTAACATTTTTTGCATGCCACATGTTCCCAAGCAACCACGCATGGCACGGCACGTCCCAACCCGACTCGCCCAAACGCGTTTGCACGACCACCCACACACGACACGACCCGACCCACCCAAACGAAATTTGGGGTTTCCATGTGTGCATGGCCCGAACGGAATTTGGGCTTTGCATGGGCGCACAACCCGAACGAAGGCCTGAGGGAGCATCGGGAAAACGGGCTGCACAAACGTGTAGAAGACACACAGGCAGTGACGACTTAGAATTTTTGGCACGGCCACGTGTTCCGGGGCACCCACACACGGCATGACACGACCCGACCCGCCCTGGGCGAGCCGACCCGAATCACTCGAATGAAATTTGGGGTTTCCATGGGTGCATGACCCGAACAAAGAAGGCACATGGGCGGTCATGACTTAGCATTTTTTGGCATGACCACATGTGCCCGGGCACCCACACACGGCACGGCACGCGATGACTCGGCTCGCCCGAAGGAAATTTGGGGTTTGAATGGGCGCACGACCCGAACGAAGGCACGAGGGTAGGAATATATTTGAATCTAATACATAAATATACCTTGTGTAACATGCCCTTAAGGTCTTCAACATTTTATTTTGACTCT